>JAANDH010000668.1:153624-172053 GCA_011799765.1 Nymphaea thermarum | reverse complement strand
CTGCAGTTTGAGACAAGCTATCATGACTTGACACTGCCTACGACAGACTGAAATAACATGCAAATACTTACCTGCAAAACAAGGGCCCCATTTCGAACATTCAACTGATTTGCAACTGGGTCTGGTGCTAACTCCAAATTCAAACCTCCCCGAATGGCCTGTTTTAGTGAATACTTTCAGAATGTGAGGTCTTGCTATTACAGACCAAAAAAACAAACTTAATAAGTAAAATAACTTGTTAAATATGTGCCCCAGTAGAAAGGATGACAAAAAAAATCGGATTAGGGATGTCAACGGATCAGATATTCGATCCGAATTGAAATGGGATATGGTTAGCAATTTGACATTCGATTGAAAAATCGGATCGGATTCGGATTTAAGAAATAACATCCGATCGATCGGATTTTCAACCATCTTATCTGTTCGGATACGAATTCAGATTCGGATTTAAGTAAATATATATTTAACCATCTTAACAAGTATTTCTGATTCATCTGAATCTGAATTACTGATTGATATCCGAATCCGCAACGCAAGTGTTCACATCCGAATCCGATGATTTCTGAATCCGAACTAGAAAGAGCTTGAATTGGGTTTTGAAGTTGTGACCTATGAATGGTTAGGCAAAAGGCCAAACCAAGCGCACCAACTTAAACTTGTGATAAATAAAGAATATAAACTGTATATTAATGTATAATCTGTTTAAAAGCTGATGGTTTTTATGAAATTGCATATAATAATAGTCATATAATTATTATGTATAACATTGAACTTAAAATATTTAAAAGTATATCATATAAAACCAATTAATAAATAATTAATATTATATTTAATTAAAAGTTTTTGTGTAAACAAGAAAACTATTATAGTTAAGGCATCAACTAAACAGAATATCTTAAATAATGTATTTATTTAATTAATAATAAGAAGAAGAAACTTCTATAAAGAAATTTCAATAAACCAGTAGATATATTTAATATGAAAAAACTATTGAACTCATAAAAAAGTTTTAATTTATGAAATTAAAAATTATTTATTTAATAATCAAGAAAATCATTTTGTATAATCATATAGTATGTCCAAGTCTTAAGTATTTGATATATAACACAAAATTCACAAATTTGTAAACAAAAGCCTTTAACTATTAGGAAAACAACAAATTGTTCAATTTAATAAGCTATCTTACATATCATTGGTACAATTATACAATTTTATCTAAAAAATAATTATTGTTAATAAAGGTAAGATGATTAATAAATTATTTGATATATTATTAGAAGCTCTTTTTACGGGTGTGACACAAATTATTTCAAATAACTCAATAAAATAAAAAAAAATCATTAAATAATGTCTTTTAATTCACAATAAGTGATCAATATGAAATAATAGTTTACTCAATTAAAATATGTTATGTTATTAGATAAAAATAAACCAATTAATGTTCAATATTCACAACGAAAGTATGAAAGCTTCTTCACCGTGTATTTTAACAGGAAACTTTAAATAATATATTTATTTAATTAAAATTAATAATAACTTCTTATTTTTTCCACAAGATTTTCATATGATTTGTATATTTTTTTCATAAGTTATTCATATGACATTTCATACTTTTTTCATATTAATTGTGTATATAGAACATTGATTTGATTATTTTTAAATAATAACATATTTTGATGGAGTAAACTATTATTTAATGATAATTACTTATTGAAAATTATTAAATCAAGTGGCCTATATTGTTTCTCATTTAAAAAAGACATTATTTAATGGTTTTTTCTAATTTCATTGAGTTATTTAAAAGACTTTTGCTTTACATATGTAAAAAGAGTGTTTTAATGATGTCAAACTTTCATTCTTCACATCCTCACTAACTTTTTGGGTTAGTCCTCTTAGTTTTGTTGCAATAAGAGTTTTTTTTATAAATTTGTATTATTTAATCAAATCATATAGTTTATTAAATCAAACAATTTATTGTTTTCCTACTAGTTAAATGTTTTTGTAAATTTGTGAATTATGTGTTATATATTAAATACCTAAGACTTTTGGACATGTTATATGATTATACAAAATAAATTACTTGATTAATTAAATAAATAATTGATAATTTGATAAATAAAACTTTTTTATGAGTTCAACATCTGTTTCATATTAAATATATTTATTTACAATTAATTTTCATATTTTTAAAAATACTCATTTTATTGAAATTTCTTTATACAAGTTTTATTTATTTATTTTTAATTAAATAAATACATTATTTAAGATATCCTCTTTAGTTGATGCCTTAACTATAATAGTTTGTTTGTTTACACAAAAATGTTTAAATACATGAATTATTAATTAAGTATTTTTATATGACTTTAAGATAAATAAGGTATAGGATAACTGTTTGACTATTATTATATGCAACTTTATGCAAATTATTGCCTCTTAATTTATATTATGCTCTCATATACAATTTATATTCCTCTTATACAAAAACTTTAAGTTGGAGCATTTTGTTTGACCTTTTGCCCAACCATTCATAGGACACCCTCCCAATCTTCGGGAGCACGTAATTGCAGCGCTAGATTTTTCCCTCGATAATTTATCAGGAAAAAGTCGTTCGGCCAAATGTGAGAGTGCTGCTATATAAAGACGGAAGAACAATATACCATTATAATAATATCAATAGTTATAGGAATTCATCCGTCTTGAGCTTTCTTCATGTTTATCCTGATGAAAATGAGAAATATCTTTTACCCATCCAATGAAAATTCATAAAAGATAATATCAAAAATTCGTTGGTACAGCTTTTTAGTGTCTATCTTTATCTTTATTAGTTCATCTCTGACTTTCTGAAATTCAGAATCTTGCCTATTTAGAGAGAGAGAGAGACTGGGGAAAAGAAAGTGACAAGATGAAAGATTACATGATTTTGTGTTTTTATACTCACATTATATATCCGATTATCATTCAGATTTTGCGGGATACATTCGGACATGGTAAATGTTAATAATCATCCCAAACTAATGGATAACTTTGACATGTAAACATATTTTTTGTGATAATAGCTAACCGCAACCTATTGTTATCCATTGGGGCCTGATACTTGGCCGATTTAGAGGGAAACCGTTTAGATACTGGATTTTTTGTAATCTTTCTACGTCTGTAATCTACAATCATGGTTTTTTGTTATTTTATTCTCGGTAATAAATCTGCATTCCTTAGGCCCCAGAAAATTATGTAAATATGCATTATTTAGACGTTAAGCATTCCGTTTTCACGAGGAGAAAACGAAAAACAAACAAACCGAACTACTTTTTCTTTGTACAGTTCCTTATTTCCCAGAAAAACATAAAGGTTAAATGTGCAGAATTTTCTAGCCTTTTCAAAAATTTTGGGAAAACCAATCAACTTTTGAAAGTATTACCAAGAAAACATGCACAAGTTTGTATTTTGTCATAGTACTTATAGGAATTCATCCGTCCTGAGCTTTCTTCATGTTTATCATGATGAAAATGAGAAATATCTTTTACCCATCCAATAAAAATTCATAAAAGATAATATCAAAAATTCGTTGGTATAGCTTTTTAGTGTCCATCTTTATCTTTATTAGTTCATCTCTGACTTTCTGAAATTCAGAATCTTGCCTATTTAGAGAGAAAGAGACTGGGGAAAAGAAAGTGACAAGATGAAAGATTACATGCTTTTGTGTTTTTATACTCACATTATATATCTGATTCTCATTCAGATTTTGCGGGATACATTCGGACATGGTAAATGTTAATATTCATCTCAAACCAATGGATAACTTTCACATGTAAACATATTTTTTGTGATAATAGCTAACCAGATAATGCAACCTATTGTTATCCATTGGGGCCTCATACTTGGCCGATTTAGATGGAAACCGTTTAGATATTGGATTTTTTATAATCTATCTACGTCTGTAATCTACATTCATAGTTTTTTGTTATTTTTTCGATAATAAATTTGCATTCCTTAGGCCCCAGAAAATAATATAAATATGCATTATTTAGACGTTAAGCATTCTGTTTTCACGAGGAGAAAACGAAAAACAAACAAACCGAACTACTTTTTCTTTGTACAATTGCTTATTTCTCAGAAAAACAGAAAGGTTAAATGTGCAGAATTTTCTAGCCTTTTCAAAAAATTTGGGAAAACCAAACAACTTTTGAAAGTATTACCAAGAAAATGTGCACAAGTTTGTATCTTGTCACTGTACTTATAGGAATTCATCCGTCTTGAGCTTTCTTCATGTTTATCCTGATGAAAATAAGAAATATCTTTTACCCATCCAATGAAAATTCATAAAAGATAATATCAAAAATTCGTTGGTACAGCTTTTTAGTGTATATCTTTATCTTTATTAGTTCATCTCTGACTTTCTAAAATTCAGAATCTTGCCTATTTAGAGAGAGAGAGACTGGGGAAAAGAAAGTGACAAGATGAAAGATTACATGATTTTGTGTTTTTATACTCACATTATATATCTGATTCTCATTCAGATTTTGCGGGATACATTCGGACATGGTAAATGTTAATATTCATTCCAAACCAATGGATAACTTTCACATGTAAACATATTTTTTGTGATAATAGCTAACAAGATAATGCAACCTATTGTTATCCATTGGCGCCTGATACTTGGCCGATTTAGATGGAAACCGTTTATATACTGGATTTTTCGTAATCTTTCTACGTCTGTAATCTACAATCATGGTTTTTTGTTATTTTATTCTCGGTAATAAATCTACATTCCTTAGGCCCCAGAAAATAATATAAATAAGTATTATTTATACGTTAAGCATTCCGTTTTCACAAGGAGAAAACGAAAAACAAACAAACCGAACTACTTTTTCTTTGTACAGTTCCTTATTTCCCAGAAAAACAGAATGGTTACATGTGCAGAATTTTCTAGCCTTTTCAAAAATTTTGGGAAAACCAATCAACTTTTGAAAGTATTACCAAGAAAACGTGCACAAGTTTGTATTTTGTCATAGTACTTATAGGAATTCATCCGTCTTGAACTTTCTTCATGTTTATCATGATGAAAATGAGAAATATCTTTTACCCATCCAATAAAAATTCATAAAAGATAATATCAAAAATTCGTTGGTACAGCTTTTTAGTGTCTATCTTTATATTTATTAGTTCATCTCTGACTTTCGAAAATTCAGAATCTTGCCTATTTAGAGAGAGAGATAATGGGGAAAAGAAAGTGACAAGATGAAATATTACATGATTTTGTGTTTTTATACTGACATTATATATCTGATTCCCATTCAGATTTTGCGGGATACATTCGGACATGGTAAATGTTAATATTCATCCCAAACCAATGGATAACTTTCACATGTAAACATATTTTTTGTGATAATAGCTAACCAGATATTGCAACCTATTGTTATCCATTGGGGCCTGATACTTGGCCGATTTAGATGGAAACCGTTTAGATACTGGATTTTTTGTAATCTTTTTACGTCTGTAATCTACAATCATGGTTTTTTGTTATTTTTTTCTCGGTAATAAATATGCATTCCTTAGACCCTAGAAAATAATATAAATATGTATTATTTAGATGTTTAGCATTCTGTTTTCACGAGGAAAAAACGAAAAACAAACAAACTAAACTACTTTTTCTTTGTACGGTTTCTTATTTTCCAGAAAAATAGAAAAGTTAAATGTGCGGATTTTTTTTCATAGTTTGTAATGGAAAGCTTTAGTGTTGCATATCAAGTTTGTTTCGTGATGACAAATAAATATCATTTGCTTCAACTTATCAGTGAAGCGTCTTTCAGGAAATTGTTCCTCAAGTGGCTGTCTTCCCTGGAAGATATTATATGTATCAAAATATATAAGTTAAGGAAAATGAAAAGCCTAAGAATCATATGTTTTAGACTTTTAGCAATATTTCTTATAACATGGAAAGTCTACACTTTTTTTAAAACAAATAGTGAATAACATTATGTACGTAAACTCATGTAAAGTAGGAGCCTTAACAAAATATCATGATGCAATTGAAACAGCATTGTGATATTTATCTTAGAGCTGATGTTTTGAAATTATAGCAATATCCCTCATCTTCTTCTTGCTGTTGGAGAATATTGTGGTGTTTCAAAATATCAGCATCTTCTTCTTGCTGTTGGAGAATATTGTGGTGTTTCAAAATATCAGCAAGCAGCTTTCTTGCCTACATTCTGTTTGTAGATTTGGTGTCGAATGTGATGTTGAGTGGTGTAGCTTCCTAAACATAATGCTTCCATCTTTAGAGATACTCTTGAGGTTAAATCCATATGACCAACTTGAATAACTAAAACTCACACTTGAATAAGAAGAAGAAGAATTTAAAAATATAAATCTCTTACTTCACATTGTTAAATTGCACCTATTCTATTTGAGTCATTTAAACTTCATTCACATTTTTTATTAGCACAATGCTCTTTATTTCTCACTTTCTGATGTACTAAATTCTATTTCACTTTCCTGGAATGACCTTTTCCAATTTTAAACTCTCTCTCTCTCTCTCTTTGTGTGATGCACACAGAGATATATTTGGTGTGTGTATGTTATGTGGTGGGAGGGAATTTCTTTTTCTTTTGCTTTTCAAAGCAGTGTCGCCAAGGTGTACAAGCAGGAAGTAGATATCTTTCAACATTGTCGATGTTGAATTTAAACACATGTTTAGGGGTATTGCACCTATTCTTCTGTGAGGCTTTCCAAATAGTATCCACCCTGTGGTATCTATTTACTACTGAGAAATTCTCTTGAATAGCTCTCTTGTCCTCCCTCATTCCTAAAGATAAGGGAGGGAACAAGAAGTGGCAGGAGATGGTGGTTTTTCTCAGTTTTTCAAGCCAATTGGAAATTTGTTGACACCAACCTGCCTGGTTTTCATTTCCTTCCACTTCCATTGATATGGGCATCTGCCTGTGTTTTTCTAGTGTTGTGTTTTTCTAGTGTTGAAAGAAAAGATTTATATAAGTAAATTACCTACCTGAACCTAGCTGAATCTAGCACTGTTTCCTTTCCTTTATTTCATTTACTACTTACCTCTTTTTCATTTGTTGTTGATCAAGGCTTGCTCTTGGACTATCTTATGATGGAGAATTCCTCATGCAAATACAAACAAATGAACATGCCCTAAACCAAGATCTCGTTCATGCTAAATCATTGAATCAAAACTTTAGCTGTAGCGGAAGCGTACCTGAATCCATCTGACTAAGTGGACGGTAAGATCGCAGTAGGATCTTCTAGGGTCTGTGCATGAGCACGTGCGGTTTCTCTCACATGGAAAAAAGACAACCCTAGAAAGCGATGTTTCAGCTCTCTTGCATGATCCTTGGGACCATTACCTTTTTATATTATGAGCAATTACGGATTCAACCCATCAAAGAATCCGTAATTGAGTATAGGTATCTATACATTATAAAAGTATCTCATACCATATTAAATGATGTGATATCCCAAAACGCAATCACTTAATCGGATATGTACATTAAGATAGCCATAATGTCTGAAATTCCTCATTGACATATGTCGGCACACCAAATTATCCTTACATCTTATGCTTAAACAAGAAATCTTTTCACACTCATCACTATTCATGCATTCTGGAACTCTGGAGTTATACTGTTGTTGTCCTTTCTTCAGGTATTTACCAGTTCAAACATCGTTTTTGTCATTACAGAAGCAATGTTTCGAAATTGGGTCTCCCTTTGACTCAGGCTGGGTCAATAAATGAGTACAAGCCTCCAGTCACCAATCCATTCTGGGTGTGGTCTGTTGCAGCTTATTTATTGAAGCAAAATGTATTCAGCTGTCTAACGCTGCTATCATAGCAATGTCATGCAGCTCAAATTTGATAAATCATCTATACGTAGTGACCTGTCTGCTTGCTGGAGCCAGTTTATTTACTTTTGACAGTAAATCTTCAGCCAATCACCAAACTATTAATATAGTTTTCATAGCCATGGGGCAGTCAAGACATGGTGCCTTTTTGGAAACCTGATATGGAGAACGAGGATTTCTTTGTGGCTTACCTGTCTTGGTCTCTCTTATTCGAGGGTTAGCCATGCAAACCTATCCTTTTGTGGGTACGATACAGCATGTGATTTCCCCCTCAAAACTAAGTTGTTGGTTCAGAAGAGAGCAATTGGGTCCTCTGAATAGCTAGAGGTGTATCAGGCCTGAATCTGATTTGGGTTTCTGGTGGTGGAGGAACTAGAGTAGGTTATTTGGAGTGACAATGCCAGAGTCTTTATGCGGGTGTTTTGCTGTTCATGAGGGAACTTTTTCATTTTTTATATATATTGAGTTGATTAATTGGGTATAAAAATATAATATGAAACTTCCCGTTTCTGAAAATGAGCATGCAAGCAGGTTTTCTAATGTCACTCGTCCTCCTTAGTGTAATACATTTTAAGGAAAATAAACCAATTGATGACGAATTCAAGAGGATTTGGTATTTCTTAAGGATCCAGCCTAGAATTCAAAAATTGGTTTAATAGCTTAAAGTACGTAGACTTGATCCGCTCCCCAATAATGCTAGAAGTTATGGGTTCAAACCTCATTCCTCCCTTCAGGCGGAAGAAGGTTGCCCACATTTCTTTCCCAACCAACCTGAACCACGGTGCATGATGTTGCATTCACATTGTTCGAGTGGCATGAGTTGCAAATGCGAGGCATGGCCAAGTCTGTTGTCTATGAATTTGATCTAGGCGATCTCAAGATTCTAAAATGGTGAAAGTATAGCATCACAGTAAATTCAGCTGGTGGGTTCAATAGCAGATGCAGTTGAAGTGGAGTTAGTTTGTGCTGTCGCAGGGGTTCTTGACTCTGAAACGAAACAAAGGAGATATTGCGAACCGAGCGAACTGCAGCCTCGATTTATATAAATCTGGCACTTATTTTCATACTTTTAGATTATTAGAATGAGATTGTGCTTTGCAAAATGTCGTAGATGGCCATTTATGCATGGGCTTGATCTACGTGTTGCCCTATAAATGTTGACCTCTAGTCTTCTGTTCATCATGTATTATAACCTAGGCTAAATTTTGTGTCTAGGCTTCCTTGAATTTGGACAAGCTTGTAAAGCAATTGAAGTTTCTTGGCATCTGTTCATTCTACTTAACTTTTTCATGTTCACAGCTCCAAGGGTATGACATCAGGGAGTTACTGCAAGCGCCCTAGAAATGGTACAATCTTTTGTGTCTATGAAGCAATGGTTGAAGCCTGTTCTTGAGCTGCATTCTTGCTTTGGTCGAACCCTGCAGTCAGCCATATCTTCTGCTCATAAAATCGTCGTCCAGGCAGGATGTTGCTTGAACTACGATTTCCTTGCGCATCTCTGTCTCTCTCCCCAACACACACGCAGAGCCGTGGCATGCTCTGCTATTCATTATTCTAATAGGTGTTGGGTTGTTTTACTTTAGAAAATTTTTGATAAAGCCTAAATTCTCTGATTAGTGAATTCTTTTTACTTTCGTCAATTCCTTTCCCTGGTCTTTTCCGCTTTACGTAATTGCTTCTAAGTAGATTGATTTGTATGAATTATTTTGGCAACTCGCGAGAAGATATTTCTTTTTTCCTTGCAATACTCTCTAATGCCGACTTGTCAATTCTTAGATCTTGGATGAGTATATGGGAATCAGAAAACGCAGAATACAATGGAGCCAGAAACGTCAAAATTGAAATCTTCCTTGAATTTGTTGGAGTTAGTATACTAATAGAGACAATATGGTTTAGACGCCCATAATGTTTCGACTGAATCAAATTAATCTAAATGAGATTAACCGACGGTGTAGAAAATGTTTTAAGGAGGTAGAACAAGCAGGGAACGCTCTCACGCAATAAAAAGTGGCCTAATACTTCTCCTAGAAGCTGGTGACGGCCCAGTGGATGGTGAGGACAACCTGAAGCTCATCCCCATGATTAAACTTTGAACGGACAAGGCCATGAGTAAAAAGAGAAAAAAAAATTATCATGTGCAAATGTATATACTAAAGAAAACAACTCAACCGTCGTGGCGAGGCCATGAATTTAAAAAAGAATAGTGCAAGGGAACGTAGATGCTAGATACTAAACAAAAGAAGTAATCCATCGTGAACGTCTTGAGTCTCCAGCAATTATTTTGGTATGTGTTGCGAGAGGGAAAAGGATCAAGTACAGCTCTTTGATGGTGCATTATGGAACTGTAGTCAAATCAGTGGAATTTTTTTTGGAGGAAATGCATTCTTTTTCTTTTTTCCTCTTGAAGCCAAAGATCGGGTCTCAGGTTCCCATTGACTGAGGACCTGGAGCTCGTCAACCCGACGGTCGGAGGAAGCCACTGNAGAAACTCATCCTCATGATGTAACTTTGCGCCGACGAGGGCATGAACTTGGGGAAAAAAATCAACGAATTGGATCGTATATATATTAAAGAGAAGACTTAACATTTTGTATGCACTTCATTGTCTGTGTTCCACAAAAAAAGTAAGTCCCATTTTTCCAGTAGTGAAGAACAATCGAAACCACGTCATGTTTTTGTTCTATACCCATGGTAGATTTGTCAAGGAAAGTGAATGAGTGGGATTAGAGAAAACACAGAGAAAAGGAAGAACTCTGAAAAGGAAAAACAAAATAACAATGAAAAAGAATGGAATAGATGGCTGAACATTCATACAAATTTACATCCGTGGGGACTAATGTAACTACATCATGAATATATGCTTGCATCTTCTTAACTTCACCCAAAAAAATGTCCGTAAGATTATCAATCATATGACGGAGGCATGCACATACGACAGACAGAGCGTTAAAGTGGAAGAAAATGGAAAGAAAATTAAGAACAGATTTAACGTGGTTCAACTCACAATATGTGAGTCTACGTCCACGATCATAAACACCTTTCTCCTTTTTTTTCATTTCACCATTATTGAATTTCCACAGCGTCTTTACAGAGAGAGAGAGATTCCTCTTATATATGCTGAGTACATATTTTGGATATGCAAGCATTTACACTTGGCTCATACTTCTCTTTTTTTGGACGTTTTCTTTCTTCCCTTTCGCTTTTCGGCTGAATCTCCTCCTCCTCCCTCTTCCCCATCTCCTTCTTCTCTCTTTTTTGATTTTTTTTTTCTTCACTTTTTTTTTCCTTTTCTTTCCTGTTTTTCTTCGCTTTTGCCGTTTTGAACTACGGTGACTTCTTTGCCACCAAGTTTTTGATGATTTTCCTTTTTTTTTTCATTTGGTCGACCTTACACAGAGTTAGCCGTGGGATGAAGCCGAACGAGCAGAAGAAGCGAAGGCGGGCAGACGATAATGGATGGAGGACGAACCAGAGGAGACTGAAGCAGACGGTGACAATGCAGAGATCGAAGGAGGCGACGTCTCCCAACTTGAGAAAAGTGTATCAGAATAAACATAAGTCTCTGTTGTGTCTCTTCCGTTGTCCTCAACGCCCGGCCACGTCTTGACGCACTCGCGGGGGCATACTTCCGGGCAACTGGACCCCTTGGTCGACACCGATGCCGGAGACGAACAACCAAAGAGAGCTACATCGTCGGAATCGGCCGTCTCAGAAGACGTCCTCCTTGTTTTCGTCTTCAATGGGATGTAATCGACTTCTGATAGAGTCGAAGAGGAAGACGACGATGGCACGGAGATGAAACTCCACGAAGAGAGCGATCGCGACTCCGCTTCTTCCTCCCCGCTCCGACGCCTCTTCCTTGCCGGATCTCGAAACCATTGCACGAACCGTCGCAGGTTCCCGAAGAGGACCTGAAGCTCGTCCTGCGCGGTGGCGCGGGGCTCCTTCGTCGACCTGACGGAGGAAGCCACTGAAGGAGAGGACGAAGACGAGGAAGAACATGACAAGGCTGGCAAGAGACGAAGCCTCTCCTTCCTCATCGCCCTCAAGGCTGCTACCCGATGGCGCAGGTGCACGAAAATCTGATGGAGTTCTCGTTTGAGTGATTCGACGTCGCTTCCGGCTTCCTGGAGACGCCGAATCCGGTGGCGCAGCTCCGTTGCCTGTGCCCACTCCACCCTCACTCGCATTCTCTCTTCTCTCTCCTGCATGGCTGACGCTACCGGAACTCCGCATCTCCCCATCTCGTATTGGTTCCTCAGGCGGCCAACCGGTGAAGAGATCCTCTGCTTCGATGGCGGCAGCTGCTGTAGCGGCCAAGTCTCGGGCACCCTCCTGTTATATCACTGGAGAACGAGAAGATTAAGGAGATGTTGTTAGAGAAAATCAAGGAGATATCGATGTACCTATCACACGAGAAGATCAAGGAGATGTTGATAGAAAAAATCAAGGAGTCAAGCCACTATTAAAGGAAGCAAAATGTCGGATGGATCAGCACAAGGGAAAATTAATCCCTACAAAATCTGCATATCAAAAGTTATCAGATAAAGATCTTGTAAACCATGAAAATGAGAAATATCTTTTACCCATCCAATGAAAATTCATAAAAGATAATATCAAAAATTCATTGGTACAGCTTTTTAGTGTCTATCTTTATCTTTATTAGTTCATCTCTGACTTTCTGAAATTCAGAATCTTGCCTATTTAGAGAGAGAGAGACTGGGGAAAAGAAAGTGACAAGATGAAAGATTATATGATTTTGTGTTTTTATACTCACATTATATATCCGATTCTCATTCAGATTTTGTGGGATACATTCGGACATGGTAAATATTAATATTCATCCCAAACCAATGGATAACTTTCACATGTAAACATATTTTTTGTGATAATAGCTAACCAGATAATGCAACCTATTGTTATCCATTGGGGCCTGATACTTGGCCGATTTAGATGGAAACCGTTTAGATACTGGTTTTTTGTTATTTTATTCTCGGTAATAAATCTGCATTCCTTAGGCCCCAAAAAATAATATAAATATACATTATTTAGACGTTAAGCATTCCGTTTTCACGATAAGAAAACGAAAAACAAACAAACTGAACTACTTTTTCTTTGTACATTTTCTTATTTCTTAAAAAAACAGAAAGGTTAAATGTGCAGAATTTTCTAACCCTTTCAAAAATTTTGAGAAAACTAATCAACTTTTGAAAGTATTACCAAGAAAACGTGCACAAGTTTGTATTTTGTCATTTATTTGCCTAAATTACACGTCGGACAAACAGTTGTATGAAGAAATCTAAACTGAAGCATGCTTTTGTAAAAAAAAAAATATTTTTTTTTCTGTTAGCAATATGAAGTGTAATGGTCGCTTAGCAGATTTTGCCAAAAGACGGTGTATGCCAAGTTTGTCGGGTCGTTCACCTCGAGTCTATCAAAATTGGGAAGTCCGCATTCAAGAGAGGTGATTTTGGTATATCTAATGATACAGAAAAAGTTGTTTTAAGCGTCGCATCACTACCTGGACGAGATTTTCTTTATTTTACAACTCAAAAAATTTAGAAATCAAAGTCTGGGCATACAGAATCATCTTCACCGTTTCAACCAATGAACAGAACATGAGAAATCAAAATTCAGCCTGAGCTGGAACAAATTAAGAAGCCTGCTCCAATTCTATGGGCAACTCTAGCTTTTCATCACCTCTTTGTATCTTCAATAGCACCCTATCCCCAACACTATAATCATCATCAAGAACCTTGGATAACTCTGCTTTATTTTTAACCTGGAAACGTGCCAATAAGATCTTAATCTTGTTGCTTTGTCTGTCTCTGTAGGTGTGTGTGTGGGAAGAGAGAGAGAGAGAGAGAGCATACAGGGTGGTTGTCAACGCCCACGATAATGTCTCTGAGGATTAAGTTACCGGCAAATCCTCTCCTAGTAGGTAAGAGTCCAGCTTTTGCTGCAAGACTGTTTGCAGGGATCTAAAGAATTCCAAATAATTAGTTCATGTAATATAGAGCGTTAATTCACGATGAACTTCCAGTCAGTTTGAACATAACCGGCATGACAGGGGAACCTGATAGCTTCAGGTTCCCAAGTTCATGTCACTCCCAACTCAGATTTGAGTCGAGCTAACTAGAACATGCTGCAGTTTGAGACAAGCTATCATGACTTGACACTGCCTACGACAGACTGAAATAACATGCAAATACTTACCTGCAAAACAAGGGCCCCATTTCGAACATTCAACTGATTTGCAACTGGGTCTGGTGCTAACTCCAAATTCAAACCTCCCCGAATGGCCTGTTTTAGTGAATACTTTCAGAATGTGAGGTCTTGCTATTTCAGACCAAAAAAACAAACTTAATAAGTAATATAACTTGTTAAATATGTGCTCCAGTAGGAAGGATGACAAAAAAAATCGGATTAGGGATGTCAACGGATCAGATTCGGATCGGATATTCGATCCGAATTGAAATGGGATATGGTTAGCAAGATTTTCAACCATCTTATCCGCTCGGATACGAATTCGGATTCGGATTTAAGTAAATATATGATCAGATGCTTAACCATCTTAACAATATTTTTGATTCATCCGAATCCGAATTACTTATTGATATCCGAATCCGCAACGCAAGTGTTCACATCCGAAGTGTTCACATCCGAATCCGATGATATTGAATCCGAACTAGAGAGAGCTTGAATTGGGTTTTGAAGTTGTGACCTATGAATGGTTAGGCAAAAGGTCAAACCAAGCACACCAACTTAAACTTGTGATAAATGAAGAATATAAACTGTATATTAATGTATAATCTGTTTAAGAGCTGATGGTTTTTATGAAATTGCATATAATAATAGTCATATAATTATTATGTATAACATTGAACTTAAAATATTTAAAAGTATATCATATAAAACCAATTAATAAATAATTAATATTATATTTAATTAAAAGTTTTTGTGTAAACAAGAAAACTATTATAGTTAAGGCATCAACTAAACAGAATATCTTAAATAATGTATTTAATTAATAATAAGAAGAAGAAACTTCTATAAAGAAATTTTAATAAAATTAGTATTTTTAAAAATATGAAAATTAATCGCAAGTAGATATATTTAATATGAAAAAACTATTGAACTCATAAAAATGTTTTAATTTATGAAATTAAAAATTATTTGTTTAATAATCAAGAAAATCATTTTGTATAATCATATAGTATGTCCAAGTCTTAAGTATTTGATATATAACACAAAATTCACAAATTTGTAAACAAAAGCCTTTAACTATTAGGAAAACAACAAATTGTTCAATTTAATAAACTATCTTACATATCATTGGTACAATTATACAATTTTATCTAAAAAATAATTATTGTTAATAAAGGTAAGATGATTAATAAATTATTTGATATATTATTAGAAGCTCTTTTTACGGGTGTGACACAAATTATTTCAAATAACTCAATAAATGAAAAAAAAATCATTAAATAATGTCTTTTAACTCACAATAAGTGATCAATATGAAATAATAGTTTACTCAATTAAAATATGTTATGTTATTAGATAAAAATAAACCAATTAATGTTCAATATTCACAACGAAAGTATGAAAGCTTCTTCACCGTGTATTTTAACAGGAAACCTTAAATAATATATTTATTTAATTAAAATTAATAATAAAAACTTCTTATTTTTTCCACAAGATTTTCATATGATTTGTATATTTTTTTCATAAGTTATTCATATGACATTTCATACTTTTTTCATATTAATTGTGTATATAGAACATTGATTTGATTATTTTTAAATAATAACATATTTTGATGGAGTAAACTATTATTTAATGATAATTACTTATTGAAAATTATTAAATCAAGTGGCCTATATTGTTTCTCATTTAAAAAAGACATTATTTAATGGTTTTTTCTAATTTCATTGAGTTAATTAAAAGACTTTTGCTTTACATATGTAAAAAGAGTGTTTTAATGATGTCAAACTTTCATTCTTCCACATCCTCACTAACTTTTTGGGTTAGTCCTCTTAGTTTTGTTGCAATAAGAGTTTTTTTTATAAATTTGTATTATTTAATCAAATCATATAGTTTATTAAATCAAACAATTTATTGTTTTCCTACTAGTTAAATGTTTTTGTAAATTTGTGAATTATGTGTTATATATTAAATACCTAAGACTTTTGGACATGTTATATGATTATACAAAATAAATTACTTGATTAATTAAATAAATAATTGATAATTTGATAAATAAAACTTTTTTATGAGTTCAACATCTGTTTCATATTAAATATATTTATTTACAATTAATTTTCATATTTTTAAAAATACACATTTTATTGAAATTTCTTTATACAAGTTTTATTTAAGATATCCTCTTTAGTTGATGCCTTAACTATAATAGTTTGTTTGTTTACACAAAAATGTTTAAATACATGAATTATTAATTAAGTATTTTTATATGACTTTAAGATAAATAAGGTATAGGATAACTGTTTGACTATTATTATATGCAACTTTATGCAAATCATTGTCTCTTAATTTATATTATGCTCTCATATACAATTTATATTCCTCTTATACAAAAACTTTAAGTTGGAGCATTTGGTTTGACCTTTTGCCCAACCATTCATAGGACACCCTCCCAATCTTCGGGAGCACGTAATTGCAGCGCTAGATTTTTCCCTCGATAATTTATCAGGAAAAAGTCGTTCGGCCAAATGTGAGAGTGCTGCTATATAAAGATGGAAGAACAATATACCATTATAATAATATCAATAGTTATAGGAATTCATCCGTCTTGAGCTTTCTTCATGTTTATCCTGATGAAAATGAGAAATATCTTTTACCCATCCAATGAAAATTCATAAAAGATAATATCAAAAATTCATTGGTACAGCTTTTTAGTGTCTATCTTTATCTTTATTAGTTCATCTCTGACTTTCTGAAATTCAGAATCTTGCCTATTTAGAGAGAGAGAGAGACTGGGGAAAAGAAAGTGACAAGATGAAAGATTACATGATTTTATGTTTTTATACTCACATTATATATCTTATTATCATTCAGATTTTGCAGGATACATTCGGACATGGTAAATGTTAATATTCATCCCAAACTAATGGATAACTTTGACATGTAAACATATTTTTTGTAATAGCTAACTGCAACCTATTGTTATCCATTGGGGCCTGATACATGGCCGATTTAGAGGGAAACCGTTTAGATACTGGATTTTTTGTAATCTTTCTACGTCTGTAATCTACAATCATGGTTTTTTGTTATTTTATTCTCGGTAATAAATCTGCATTCCTTAGGCCCCAGAAAATAATACAAATATGCATTATTTAGACGTTAAGCATTCTGTTTTCACGAGGAGAAAACGAAAAACAAACAAACTGAACTACTTTTTCTTTGTACAGTTTCTTATTTCTGAGAAAAACAGAAAGGTTAAATGTGCAGAATTTTCTAGCCTTTTCAAAAATTTTGGGAAAACCAATCAACTTTTGAAAGTATTACCAAGAAAACGTGCACAAGTTTGAATTTTGTCATAGTACTTATAGGAATTCATCCGTCTTGAGCTTTCTTCATGTTTATCCTGATGAAAATGAGAAATATCTTTTACCCATCCAATAAAAATTCATAAAAGATAATATCAAAAATTCGTTGGTACAGCTTTTTAGTGTCTATCTTTACCTTTATTAGTTCATCTCTGACTTTCTGAAATTCAGAATCTTGCCTATTTAGAGAGAGAGAGACTGGGGAAAAGAAAGTGACAAGATGAAAGATTACATGATTTTGTGTTTTTATACTCACATTATATATCTGATTCTCATTCAGATTTTGCGGGATACATTCGGACATGGTAAATGTTAATATTCATTCCAAACCAATGGATAACTTTCACATGTAAACATATTTTTTGTGATAATAGCTAACAAGATAATGCAACCTATTGTTATCCATTGGCGCTTGATACTTGGCCGATTTAGATGGAAACCGTTTATATACTGAATTTTTTGTAATCTTTCTACGTCTGTAATCTACAATCATGGTTTTTTGTTATTTTATTCTCGGTAATAAATCTGCATTCCTTAGGCCCCAGAAAATAATATAAATAAGCATTATTTATACGTTAAGCATTCCGTTTTCACGAGGAGAAAACGAAAAACAAACAAACCGAACTACTTTTTCTTTGTACAGTTCCTTATTTCCCAGGAAAACATAAAGGTTAAATGTGCAGAATTTTCTAGCCTTTTCAAAAATTTTGGGAAAACCAATCAACTTTTGAAAGTATTACCAAGAAAACGTGCACAAGTTTGTATTTTGTCATAGTACTTATAGGAATTCATCCGTCTTGAGCATTCTTCATTTTATCATGATGAAAATGAGAAATATCTTTTACCCATCCAATAAAAATTCATAAAAGATAATATCAAAAATTCGTTGGTACAGCTTTTTAGTGTCTATCTTTATCTTTATTAGTTCATCTCTGACTTTCTAAAATTCAGAATCTTGCCTATTTAGAGAGAGAGAGACTGGGGAAAAGAAAGTGACAAGATG
>JAANDH010000668.1:0-149925 GCA_011799765.1 Nymphaea thermarum | reverse complement strand
TTATCCATTGAGGCCTGATACTTGGCCGATTTAGATGGAAACTGTTTAGATACTGGATTTTTTGTAATCTTTTTACGTCTGTAATCTACAATCGTGGTTTTTTGTTATTTTTTTCTCGGTAATAAATATGCATTCCTTAGACCCTAGAAAATAATATAAATATGTATTATTTAGATGTTAAGCATTCTGTTTTCACGAGGAAAAAACGAAAAACAAACAAACTAAACTACTTTTTCTTTGTACGGTTTCTTATTTTCCAGAAAAATAGAAAAGTTAAATGTGCGGATTTTTTTTCACAGTTCGTAATGGAAAGCTTTAGTGTTGCATATCAAGTTTGTTTCGTGATGACAAATAAATATCATTTGCTTCAACTTATCAGTGAAGCATCTTTCAGGAAATTGTTCATCAAGTGGCTGTCTTCCCTAGAAGATATTATATGTATCACAATATATAAGTTAAGGAAAATGAAAAGCCTAAGAATCATATGTTTTAGACTTTTAGCAATATTTCTTATAACACGGAAAGTCTACACTTTTTTTAAAACAAATAGTGAATAACATTATGTACCTAAACTCATGTAAAGTAGGAGCCTTAACAAAATATCATGATGCGATTGCAACAGCATTGTGATATTTATCTTAGAGCTGATGTTTTGAAAATATAGCAATATCCCTCATCTTCTTCTTGCTGTTGGAGAATGTTGTGGTGTTTCAAAATATCAGCAAGCAGCTTTCTTGCCTACATTTTGTTTCTAGATTTGGTGTCGAATGTGATGTTGAGTGGTGTAGCTTCCTAAACATAATGCTTCCATCTTTAGAGATACTCTTGAGGTTAAATCCATATGATCAACTTGAATAAGTAAAACTCACACTTGAATAAGAAGAAGAAGAATTTAAAAATATAAATCTCTTACTTCACATTGTTAAATTGCACCTATTCTATTTGAGTCATTTAAACTTCATTCACATTTTTTATTAGCACAACGCTCTTTATTTCTCACTTTCTGATGTACTAAATTCTATTTCACTTTCCTGGAATGATCTTTTCTTTTTTGTGATAATAGCTAACCAGATAATGCAACCTATTGTTATCCATTGGGGCCTGATACTTGGCCGATTTAGATGGAAACCATTTAGATACTGGTTTTTTGTTATTTTATTCTCGGTAATAAATCTGCATTCCTTAAGCCCCAAAAAATAATATAAATATACATTATTTAGATGTTAAGCATTCCGTTTTCACGATAAGAAAACGAAAAACAAACAAACCGAACTACTTTTTCTTTGTACAGTTTCTTATTTCTTAAAAAAACAAAAAGATTAAATGTGCAGAATTTTTTAACCCTTTCAAAAATTTTGAGAAAACTAATCAACTTTTGAAAGTATTACAAAGAAAACGTGCACAAGTTTGTATTTTGTCATTTATTTGCCTAAATTACACGTCGAACAAACAGTTGTATGAAGAAATCTAAACTGAAGCATGCTTTTGTAAAAAAAAAATATTTTTTTTTTCTGTTAGCAATATGAAGTGTAACAGTCGCTTAGCAGATTTTGCCAAAAGACGGTGTATGCCAAGTTTGTCGGGTCCTTCACCTCGAGTCTATCAAAATTGGGAAGTCCGCATTCAAGAGAGGTGATTTTGGTAGAGGTGATTTTGGTAGATCCTAATGATACAGAAAAAGTTGTTTTAAGCGTCGCATCACTACCTGGACGAGATTTTCTTTATTTTACAACTCAAAAATTTTAGAAATCAAAGTCTGGGCATACAGAAACATCTTCACGGTTTCAACCAACGAACAGAACATGAGAAATCAAAATTCAGCCTGAGCTGGAACAAATCAAGAAGCCTGCTCCAATTCTATGGGCAACTCTAGCTTTTCATCACCTCTTTGTATCTTCAATAGCACCCTATCCCCAACACTATAATCATCATCAAGAACCTTGGATAACTCTGCTTTATTTTTAACCTGTAAACGTGCCAATAAGATCTTAATCTTGTTGCTTTGTCTGTCTCTGTAGGTGTGTGTGGGAAGAGAGAGAGAGAGAGCATACAGGGTGGTTGTCAACGCCCACAATAATGTCTCCAAGGATTAAGTTACCGGCAAATCCTCTCCTGGTGGGTAAGAGTCCAGCTTTTGCTGCAAGACTGTTTGCAGGGATCTAAAGAATTCCGAATAATTAGTTCATGTAATATAGAGCGTTAATTCACGATGAACTTCCAGTTAGTTTGAACATAACCGGCATGACAGGGGAACCTGATAGCTTCAGGTTCCCAAGTTCATGTCACTCCCAACTCAGATTTGAGTCGAGCTAACTAGAACATGCTGCAGTTTGAGACAAGCTATCATGACTTGACACTGCCTATGACAGACTGAAATAACATGCAAATACTTACCTGCAAAACAAGGGCCCCATTTCGAACATTCAACTGATTTGCAACTGGGTCTGGTGCTAACTCCAAATTCAAACCTGCCCGAATGGCCTGTTTTAGTGAATACTTTCAGAATGTGAGGTTTTACTATTACAGACCAAAAAAACAAACTTAAGAAGTTAAATAGCTTGTTAAATACGTGCCCCAGTAGGAAGGATGACAAAAAAAGTGCAGCACTTTGTCAAAAAAACTTGCCTTGCCAAACTGGATTAGCTGTGGAACAACTTTAAGCACTGTTGAAGATGGTATAGCAAAGCCTACACCAGCTGAAGTACCTGTAGTACATAGATGGGTCTTGTGAAAAGAAGCAACCAACAAGCACACAGATTTGCAAAATTGCAAAGGAAAAAATACACATGGATGTGTAGGCTTTGTACGTCCATGGATCATGGTGAGGAAAAGGGACATCTAAAGAACTCCATGTTTCCTGTATTCATGGAATGCTTCCATATATTTTTAGTTAAATAAAGTGTGTGACTACGTGTCCTGTAATTATGTGGCATTCTATTATTTCTGAAATATGTTTCCATTTCAACATTAAGTTTTCAAGGATGTTCCACTACCAAGTTTTACTTCATTAACCTCCTTTTTTTACAAAATAAAAACATCCCTAAATAAATCTCTATGACCTGTTTTTTTGTAAATGGTGTACAATGAAATTGCGCAAGAATAGAAAAAATATTAAACTTGAAGTTAGGCCCTGAGGAGGTGTCCAACAACACCAGTGACATCAAGAGAAACATATCAACCTGTGACAAGACAACTCAAACAACCATCATCAAGCAATTGCTTACCAGTCTGTGTAAATATGGCTGTGTTGATGCCAATCATATTTCCCTTTGAATCCAGTAAAGGACCTCCACTGCCAAGTGCATTACATCTTTGCCAAGTTAAATGGAAGTATGGACAAATGAACTGTGTAGCCCTCTCATTACCCTTCCTTTCTTGATAAGAATAATCAGTGATAAAAAATAATTGACATGCTCTATTGATTCTCTAAAATAAGAGGCAAATTGCATGCAATATGTAACATTTAAATAAGCCTTTAACCGAGTTCATTAAATCTTATTTTATGGTATTTTAGGTCCTAAGTATTCTAGGTCTACTTTTTATATAGAAACATTTTCCCCCTTCCACATGAACTCCCCTTAACATAAACTGTGACTGATATTTGCAAAGATGCTATACCTGTTTCCCGGATTAATGGCTGCATCAGTCTGAATTCCACCACTTATTGTCACCCCAGCCTGGCTAAAAATTTCTCGACCTAAACCACTAATGACACCAACTGTCAAAGTGTGGTCAAAACCAAATGGGTTTCCAATTGCTAAACATCTCTGTCCAACTTTCAGAACAGATGAGGTGCCAACATTGATCGGTCTCAATATATCCATTGGGGCGTCCACCTAGCTCCATTGTTGGGAAGAAAGAGGTTAAGGAGAGAAATAGTCAAGATAAAATGGATGACTCCTTATGGAGAAATATCAACAATTCATCTGCATGGAACAGTAGACCATAAAAGTTCAAATGACATGTAGCTTCCTCAATGTGCTGATCAAACTACCTTACACTTTTTCTAGCTATAATTTATTACACACATCTCTCATGGATATGAAATTGAAAAAACAAAGAAAAAGGAAACCAAGAATCCAACTTTGGCTGGTAAAAGAAAATGGCCCCCATGCCAAAATGTTTATGGAGCTCCCATCCAAATATACATAATCGCCTACTCTGTTGTTGCTAGACGTTGAAGAACTATAAGTCTATAACAGAACCAGACCCTCAGCACCAACAAGGATCCTAAAAAGAAAATCAAAGGATAATGTTGTTTTCCTCCAAGAACATAGAAGTTTTCCCCCACACTCCAAAAATAATCAAACTGGACAGGACAATGATGAGGAACTTTATCAGCCAAACTTGCCATGTCTACATAGAAGTCTCCCTAAGATATCAATTGAGCTGTAAAAGAAAAAACCTGATATATATGTGAATGAGACGAGCACCAAATACTACAAACGTTTTTAATCGTTACAAAGATATCCATACCAAACCTCAGCTAGTCATGTATGATCCCATACGGCATTCAACTTTTCCCAGGTGAACCAATCATGCATGAAAAACAGGCTGTAACCATAAAAGGAAAAAAAAACATGGTTAAACGCCTACCTTTAAGACAGCAAGATCCTTTAAACGATCTGCCCCAACTAACTTTCCCTCAAAACTCTTCTGAAGCCTTTGGGAGAACAGGTATAGCAAAACTGGATGTCAAGTTTCAAAAATAGAATCTAGAAATTAATGAATAGATACTAATCAATGTGAGCCAGGAGATGGAGCTTCACCCTTCAGACACAAGGATGTTAACACGTGCAACTACTTTGCCAGGGATAGGATTCCTAGAAAGTGCATTGCCAACCACTGGAGAAAACACAAAAGAAGACATATTCACCAAAAGCCTGTCAATGTTGCACGTGCATGCTTTCCCACACACAAAACTCTCAGTGAGCCAAAAAGATAGAATACGTATGCTAAAGATTGTGGTTTGTGTTTCTTACACATAGGAAGGTTCCTATACCGTGATAGTTTGTAACAATATGGCCCAGTCTGTCCCACACAACTCCTGAACCATTTCCTTCAGGAACCTGGATTGAGGAAGTTTGTTAACAAAAATACTTCAGATCCTTTCTACATTTAGAAAAAGAAAAGATATGCAAATACTGCTCTAGGGTCAAGTACTTAAGCTCAAGCATAAATAGTTTCTAAAGCCAACCTCAATGACACCTGTCATATTCAACTGAGGTCGCAATGTAACATCAAATATGTTCACAACGGAATACGTGCTCTTAGCAAACAAGTTGACAATGCGCTCCTGACAAGGAAGATGGCCACAGAAGTTAATAAAAACTAGAAAGTGAGTGGATGCAGGCTAAATAATAGAAAAAAAGAAAAAAAAATGGGTTGCTGAGCTTTCGTAACATGTGTAGCTTAATGACACATTATATGAAGAGGCACCAAGAAGCAAAGAAAAGTAGAAAGAAAGGACCTCTGTAGGGAATAGCTTCCCAGAAGGGTAAACAGGTGGTGTTACTTCTTCAATTGTCACAGTAGGATCACCCAGAGCATGAGCTATGAAGATAAACAAATGTTTGTTAGAGGTGTAGCACAAACCCCATCCATAAGGTAGCATGCTGACAATGTTTCATTTACAAGTCGTAGTTTTCAATTTGCAAAAAGAAATGTTCAAATAACACAAAAGAATTTGACAAATCATAGGGAACACAATCCAGAACCATGTTCAGAAATAACAACTAGCAAACAATCTTGAGTATGTTTGAGGAAAACCTCACAAAAGCGACTGCCGCCATGTGGTCAAACGAGAACAAACGTGAGCTTTTACAAGGCAACCAATTCAAGAAACATCCAAGTTGCCATTCAGGAGAGCAGCTCAAAATGCAGGAACTTAGATACCATCAGCGAAGAAGAATATTAAATAAATGCTAACACATTTGACCCATATTTAAATTATTGTGAAGGTACAGATATCTCGTTTACAACAGCATATTTAATAGCAGCGGATGTTACATGGGACTAATCATCCACATCACCTTGGATTAGCACCAAGAAGATGTTTGATTCAGGCACTCAGAGGATCTCAAAAGAACTCACACAAGATTAACCGATTGAATCAGGTTAACGTTAAACTTACTAAATCTGCAAATGTTTTGCATCACTGACATAATCTCCTAGCGTCTCACATCACAACTTTGTGAATTAGAAACTTACTCACACAACGGTAGTGACACAGCTGAACAATGTCATGGACAGTTGGTTTGTAAGAAGCAAGAAGTAATAAAGAGCATCAACAAAGTCAATTAACAGAAACCAATTATGCACCAGAGGAAGCACCTGCAGGAACCCATGAAGGATGACCCCAGAAATACATGGCCATGCTTGTAAACAACATCCGACGCGTTGCAGAAAATCTGTCATAATAGACTATCCTAGGTAGGTCCTTGAGACATTGTTCATCTGGTCTACAAGTAAAGAAAAATGTCAATATAATTATGTTCAACGAACGGAAATTAAACAGCAACTTAGAGACCAACAAACATGGAAAGATGTAGCTTCTGCAAGAAAATGCCATGCACAAGCATCAATAGTTACTGCAGCAATCCGCTAACTGTTAAAGGTTGATTTCCGTTCAGGCAATCAAGAAGTAATTTTGTCTAAGTTTCTCCGAATCGTTGTTGTGAACAAAACCACATGTGATCCAATGACCACCACGCAAAAAGCATCGAAAATGAACCATAACAGCACATATGGGCATCTCATATACACGCAAAAGGCACGTAATCATAGACTACTTCCGAAGAAATAGTCTAACATAAATTGCACGCGAACATCGTTAGATTCATGTTTAGGTAAGTTCGTTCTCCATTCTCTGAAGGGCAGCTTCTCATAGAGTTTTAAAAGCCCAAGTTTGAAAAACACGCGTCTTCGGTTTTCCCTATTTGGGGTCTCGGGAGCTTCAAATGAATGCATTTCTTCCTATACTCGACAGCAAAGCTTGCTTCTTTACATGTAGATGAAGTCACTCTGAACTCTCCTCACTGAAACACATTGCGTTCTTCGAAGCACGGTAAGCATTTAGGGTCCATAAGATGACCAAATATGTAACACAAAACACCAACTATCGACTTACTAAACCAGAGAAACAACAATAGTAACAGTAGTTCCAGATGACACGAAACAGAAAGGAAGAGAGAGAAGGCGGGAAAATGAGAAGTTCGAATACTACGAATCAGCAAAATTCACATGCTTGCTTACTTCAATCTCGAAACGGATCTCTGGTTCCCTTCTTCTAAGAAATCGTTTCTCAAGTCCTTCGAAGAAGAAAGAGGAGGGGAAGCGCGACGAAGCTGGGAAGCACTGCTGAGGAACAGCTCCCTCCTCCCGGACCACTTGGGGAGGACGGAACCAAGCGTTTGGAGGGACGCCTGGAGGGTCAGAACGTCCTGCATCGTCACCACCACAGCGAGCCAAGCACCCTTACGGCCTTACTATCTTCTCCTCCTCTCCCTCCCCCTCCCCCTCTGGCACTGGCACTCTTTTCCGTGGCTTGGGTTTGGAAGCGGATAGGGGGCTCGGCTGTGGATCGGATATACTTGATAATCGACCTGAATCCGAATCCAACTAGTTGATTTTGATGCTCGATTATACGGTTCTGTGGGACAGGAGCAGAGTCCAATTAAAGTCTCGATCCATTAATCTGTAAATCTCGGATTTATGCATCCAAGTGCCAATGTTGGACCTGGATATGAGTTCTATCAAGTCCACTAAAATTGGTAATGGTCAAATATACACAAAACAATATCATAATCTTAAATATATGATTAATTACCAATCAAATCAGCCATCAATTCAATCTTAGATCAAGTATGAGATGACATTATTATATATAGGTTGTGACTTGAAACCCTCAAATTAGAAGTTGGGCACAGTGGGCTTCTTGGCAATGTATCTGGCCGATCCATGTGGATTATCAAGAACAAGATGCATGACCAACCATTAAATTACTAACATGTCAACATCACATTATATATTCACATTGATAAAGTCGTACCATCTTAGGAGGCAACACAATTATTGAGAGTTTTTTTCTTTTTTTTCCAAAAGGACCCACCATTGTCTTGCTTTGGAGTTTCATGGTCTTGGTTGGTGCAGAAACCATGCACCAAACTCAATAATTGAAGACTATACATGTTCTATTTTAAAATATATAGTTAGATTCTATATATATAGTTATATACCTAGATCGCCCACGCTTTTAAAACATATTAGAATCTCCATGTCTGTGTCCTGTAATATCCATAGTGAGATAAGAATTGCCTAGCTCTTGAGCAAGTGGTCCTGGTTCGACTCTTATTGGGATCAAAAGGCGCACCCAACTTCCTTTTATGGAACGAGCGGGAGCGATTGGAACCACCACCATTCTAAACCTCTTTTCGTCGGATGAGTCTGCCTCTCCTCCGCTATGGTGGGTCTTCACTGATCGACTATGCTGCTAGCGTCGAATTGACCACCCAACTCCCCATCAAATATTGTCATTAGAGGTTGAATGTTCTTAATTGAATAGTTAAAAATCTGCCTACAAAACAAAATTGGTCGCATGTTAAAAGGGTTTTTTGTTTTCAAATTCACGTGACCGCTATTCAGGGGCAGAGGGAAGGGAAAAATACATTGAAAAAATTAAAAACTTTTAGTTGTACAATGTATTTTTTATATTCGGTTCAGTTGGCCCTACCCGGATCTAAGGTTGGACTGTTTGGCCCGTACTTGGAAAAAATCTTGGCTCCGCCCCTGCTGCTATTTCTCTGGACCGCATATAGTAAAAGGAGCTACTCTCAAATTAAAGAAAATAACCTTAAATTCATTCAAATCCCAAAGCAGCCTTAGATCTTAGAAACGGGAAAAATAAGGATAAGAGGGGCTTCGACCTCTTTGGTATATCTTCCTCATAGAGTAAATGCCCTGAGGCAAAAGACCCGCAATAAGGTAGCACCATCGGTCCACTCACAATTTTCTTTGGACATACCCTAGGCTAGAAGAGCCGAAATGCGTACAGTTAGCTGTCCAGCTTTGCCGACACTTGCAAGGTCTCTTTCTTAAAATATCTTCAAAAGGTCAACTGGGTTTGGCCTGCCTGTCCCGTCTACTTAATGGGTTGAGCTTAGTCGGGTCAAATTATAGGCTCCACTGGACGTCCAACTTTAAGGTAATTTGAAAATGATAAAAGCCTTTAAGTTGTGTTTAGATTTATACCTTCAAGAACACAGCTTTTATTTTAGGCTTTGTGAGTTCTTAACCAATTTTCAATATCTAGTTTGCGTGTTGGGTGATGAAACCAAAACAATGTTTTCCATATATAATTTGGATTCATCAAACATAGTTTTAACTGTCACTTAAATACACTTTCAATGTCATTTTAGAGGTAAAACACTGTTTGAAAATGTCAGTTAAACACATTATTCGGGGTTATTTAGCAATCTAAATAGTTTGTTATTGTCTCATGAACATACACCAAAGATTGAAGCGGATACATAATTGGCGAAACATACTAATACTCTTGTCTAACAACTCATTAAAATCTTTGTCTATATTAAAAATAGTGCATTGCCATTCGAGCCAGTTTCCAAATCTAAATAAGAAAAGCTCAATTAAGTCAGATTTAGGAAATTCGAATCAAATGGTTACACAAGCCATCATCCAAACAACGCTATGATTGCCTCAGATGTCATTAAAAATGCATATTATTACGAGGAAAAGTAACACAAGAAAAAATAGCAATAAGATTGTGTTTATTTTAGTGTTGATCTAAAATCTATGGTGATTTGAAACTTCAGATCTATAGATTTAAAATCACACCATCCCGATCTAGCTTTAAATATATGGTTTTTAATAAGATTGTGTTTATTTTACTGTTGATCTAAAATCTGTGGTGATTTGAGACTTCAGATCTATGGATTTAAAATCAGGCCATTCGGGTCTAACTTTAAATATATGGTTTTTAACATCTAGCATGAATTTAGGATTTGAAACTACCAAGATCTTCAAGATCTTTCAAAATACACTTTTATAAGATATTCTAAAATACACTTTTTTCAAGTAATTTAAGATACGAGATTATATAAACGCAACACATTTTTATGAAGCTGAGATTTGAAATCTGAAACGCAAGCTAAGTGCATAAAATAGGGAGATTCTATTTCCCGGTGCATTCTTGCGGTCGAGTGGCACTCCCGAAAATTTCCCCCACCGACAGCCCTTTTGGGTAAACCCTGAGCCACCATTCAAGTCCCATCGTACGGTCAGCCGCTGCGGAGAAACATAATAATTAATGCCCTTCGATTGGCTGTTTTTAACACTTTATTATTATTCCGAGTATCATTATCTTTTTTATTTTGTTTTCATCACTAAAAGCTGTAGTCAATAAATAAGAAAAAATTCGAATGAATCAAATCTATCATATCCGAAATAATTGTTGGATGGTTGAAAATAAAAAACTTATCGGCATGCTGTGTGATGATCATTTTTTAAATGATAGAATCTTAATTTTTAAACATCTACATATTTAAACTCTTATATATGATATTTATGTATCAAATATAATATGCATGGATTAATCTATTTCGAATAATACATCACCTTTAATCGGATACATTAAATTCAGGAGATTTTCAAAACTAAAAAAAAAAAAAAAATTGAGGGACGAGGGAGGGATGGTTGTCGCGCATGGAGGAGCCAGCGGTGAGGCCTTGGCTTTAAATAATAAGAAGTTGGAAGCCGAAGATCCATGCGAATCGGGCCTCACCGAGTCGTCTCGATTTCGGTTACCCGATTCGATCACATGCGCCTTCTTAGACCTCGCTTGGTTGATTCAAAAATCATTTTTAATCTCATTTAAATCAATAGTACGGTACCCACGAGAGCGACGGCCTAGTGAAAGCGGCAGAGAAGAACGAGGGAAAGCCTTTTTTTTTTTTTAATATATATATTATACGTATATGTAAAAATCCTAAAGTCCGCCATTTATGGGGGAGTCGGAACTCTGTGGCCATCAAATTCCACGCGCGGGGAGACGCATCTTTTGACTCTCTCTCATCCTCTCTGAGAGACCGATTCGGATCGTCGTTCTGCCTTCGCCTTTGTTTGCCTTTTAGGTGTGGCCGCTCTCCTTTTGCTCGCCTCGCCTTCCCCTCTTGTAGTTTGGAGACAATGGAGCGCACGTTCCTTTGAAATACAACCAGGGAAGCCGCAGGAGAGAAAGTTTTCATTCTTAGGGGGGAGCATCTCTCTCTCTTCTCCCTTCCAGCCACAGGGAATAGACAATTCATTGTGCAAAGGAGTACCAACTTCCTATCTCTTTGTTTCTGTCTGTGTGCGGCGGTGGATCCGATCTTTGTGGCGTTTGATGGGAGTTTTTGAGGCTTAAAGATCGATCCTTGCCTCGCCACGGCCTGCATCGGCGTCCAAGGTACGAAATCTCGTACTTTTCACCGAGATCTTTTTCCACCGACGTATTGTTCACCGGATCCGAGTGTTTTTCAGCGCGGGAAGAATGATGGGAACGAAAAGATTTTTGCTAGTTTTCTTCTTTTGTCTGGATTTAGATCTTTCATCTTGGAGAAGTCCGGTATTTTATTCTTGTGAAGAGGTCGAAGCTTTTTTTAATGATCTGATTTATGTGTTTGAGGTTTAGTGTCATTATTGACGAAGATGTTTTCTTAATTGCGACGGCTTAATGCGCCCTGGAATCCGGCTGGATTTTGTGTTGTGTCGTCATTTTTGGTGATTTCTGGATTGGATGGTCGTTTCAGCTACCTGACTGCCTTTTTTGTTTAAGCGAGGTCCCATTTTTCCCTGTGGTGAGAAGTTCAGAAATCGGACTTCGTTCTATATAAGTGCGTCATCCCTCTGGAGATATGATACTGCAGTGATCTAATTTGATACTGCAGAAATCTCTGCCTATACTTAGTTCATGACTCAAATCTCCATTGATGGACAGATCTTTGAGTTATTTTCGTACCTAAATTGGGCAAGATTAAAACTACAGTGTTTTTTTTCTTCTATGATATAAGCACTACTCACTCCTCTGTTTGGTTTGTGATTAGCTAAATCTCCGTTAGAGCACTGTTTGTTCTATTATCTGGTTCTGCTATTCACATAGGTGGTGGTCATTTGACTGGACGATCTGAAAGGTTCACGAGGATACCACAGTCCCCGCCTTTGCTACCTTCTACCTATTATTTCGCTAAAACAAATTTTCTAAAAGAGCTTCTCTTTTTTGTTCTTTTTGTCTTCACTCAAATGTTCGTTTGTGATCCTCGCCATCTTCCTGATAGTCAATCGCGCACCGGGCGACCAATCTCAAAATGGTCATGCTCAAAAAGCTTTGTTGCGTTTTGCCTCTCCTATAACGCATGTATTTGTTTTATTTTCCTGTCATTACAAGCTGCAACTCAATCTAGACATGCTCTAAATTGTTGCGGTCACTTTCTGCCTCGTTTTACTTGTCAAGAAAGGAATCTTTGAAAAGAAGGTTCCTACATTTTTCTGGGACGAAACAGACGACGAGTTTTTTTTTTTTTTTTTTTTTTTTTTTTTTTTTTTTTTCTTAATGGATCTTCACACGTTAACGTTATCATGCTCTTTTTGTCATATCGTGAATATTTTATCTTTCCCGAATTTCACACTTACGCTGAGCTTCTGAAACATCAGGAAACTATTGTCTTGGGATGCGCTAGAAGTAACTTTCTTGTTTATAGAACTATATACCTCTTTGAGTTATGCATTTTCATTAATATTTTTCTTTTTCAGGAAGACGGGCTTCTAAAAAATTAATGTACTTAACGTTCTTGAGGATTTTTTCCTACTTTTAAACTACCTATTGATTATTCTGCATGAACTTTATTTGTAGTTTCTGCTGCTTATGAACCGAATGTTTTTGTGACCTTTTACTGATTCCTTTTATTGAATAAAAGAAAAAGAATCACCCGACAACTGTGTTTTGCTGGTGTTTATGTTTTCATGTTCTTTTTCCAGTTCCTGACACAAATATATGATCTTCAGGAAACTGTTTCAGTCGTCATGGGGTCTAAAACAAATCAAAAGACACGAAGTTCTGTTTCTATACTCGTCGTTATTGGTTTGTGCTGTTTCTTCTACACTTTGGGTGCATGGCAGAAGAGCGGTTTTGGGAAGGGAGACAGCATAGCTGCAGAGATCACTAGGCTGACTGACTGCAGTGTCTTACCAAATTTGAACTTCGAGTCACATACAGGAAGTATCAATATCTCTGAATCTAAGATTAAGCAATATAAGCCCTGTAAAGTTAAATACACTGATTATACTCCTTGCCATGATCAAACACGTGCAATGACTTTCCCACGAGAAAATATGATTTACAGGGAGAGACATTGCCCATCACAGAATGAGAAACTAAGATGCCTTATACCAGCTCCTGAAGGATATGTTAACCCATTCCCATGGCCAAAAAGTCGTGATTATGTAGCCTATGCAAATGTTCCTCACAAGAGTCTCACAGTTGAGAAGGCCGTTCAGAACTGGGTTCAGTTTGAGGGCAACGTATTCAGATTTCCAGGTGGAGGGACTCAGTTTCCGCATGGAGCAGACGCTTATATTGACTCACTTGCTGCTGTCATTCCAATTGCTGACGGAACTGTTCGTACGGCACTTGACACAGGATGCGGGGTATGTCAGATGCTCAGTATCTCTTGATTTTTATGCATGTCTATGCATCAGTACGCCTTTATCCTAATCAACTGACATGCAGTTATCATTCATGTTGCATTCACTTTCTTTTTTGTACAAGTGTTCTTCTCTGGCTTATTATTGGCAAGATGTTAAGGTCCAAATTTCAAAAACTTGATAGTTTCGTTAATGCTCTCAAGCCTAGCCTAACACGTCTCGTTGTCTTTCTGTTTTAATATTTCTTCTTTTTCCTGATTATTGTGCCATTAAAATGTACATTTTACTTGCTTAGTCCTTTTTAGCATTCTGCCTGTTTCTCCGTATTTGGTTTTAAATGATGTGATTGCTTGACTTTGGAGTCATGGTCTAGGTTGCCAGCTGGGGTGCCTACCTATTAAAACGAAATGTGATAGCAATGTCGTTTGCACCAAGGGACTCACATGAGGCTCAGGTTCAGTTTGCTTTGGAAAGAGGTGTACCTGCAGTTATTGGTGTACTTGGCAGCATTCGGCTTCCATACCCATCAAGAGCATTTGACATGGCTCACTGCTCACGATGTTTGATCCCTTGGGGAGCAAATGGTACGATCTAATAGCAATTTTTCAATTTTTTTTTTTTTTTGGATTTGTTGACTTGAGCGGGGTCATTCAACTTTTTCTTGGTTGCGTAAAATATGCAGAACATGAAGCCGTTAATGGATGCCTTTTCCTTTTTGCAATTCTGAGCTTCCAAAAAGTGCTAGTGCAGCAAAATGCTACATTCACTAGTTGGAGGAATTTGTACGTTAATTGAGTTTTTAATTGTTCTACTTCATTTTTGTTCACAGATGGCACGTACTTGATGGAAGTAGACAGAGTTCTCAGACCAGGTGGTTATTGGGTACTCTCTGGTCCTCCAATCAATTGGAGGGTCAATTATCAAGCATGGCAGAGGCCTAAAGAAGAACTTGAGGAAGAGCAGAGAAAGATTGAAGAGATTGCTGAACTCCTCTGCTGGGAGAAGACGCATGAAAAGGGAGAAATTGCCATCTGGAGGAAGAAAATCAATTCTGATTCTTGCAAGACGAAACAAAGCAATCGTCAAACTTATGTTTGTCAGAATGACAGTCCTGATGATGTCTGGTAATTTTCCAGGATTTTAACTTCTTTCATTGGGTTTTATTTTAAATTGCTGTAGGTGGAATTGGTCTAGCTAATGATTGAGTTTCTGTAGTTGTTAGATTATGTTTGGTGAACAAAGGTGATTTAGCCTTTTTTGTTTGCTGGACCTAATATTTTGCCTTTTCTCCCTTTCATTTTCTCACCTTACTTGCTTAGTTCATTTTACTTACTGGCTCTCATAGTGCATTCTCTGAATGTTATGGACCAAACTTTTTATGTGGGATATTATTAGCTGAAGGGATTGTATAATTTTGACACTACAAGCACACGGAGAGGCTGTGAGTTAGATTGGATTTGTATTGTAATAAACCTCTTTAGTTAGAAATAATTCTGCACATCCTTTCATTCTAGTCAAGTCTCCAGTAGTTGGAGATGGAGGTTCTACCAGAAAAAGGAGCCAGGGAGAAAGCAGCCCTTTAGGGTATGGGCTTACTAATGTTAAGACCTATTCAAACCAGAGCTTGTTGTTGTTGGTTCAGCAGCATTTGTAGCTTAAGCATCTGCAACATGACAGGCTTCATTACTAGAGTGGGACGGTGCATGTGGTGCACCTTGTCTTCTCCATGGGTGCAGGTCATATGTTCGACCAAACACATGTTTGATGGGCCCCCTGCCTCTCTTTTTTTTTTCGGGTGGGGTGGGGAGTAATTTTTTTTTTTCTTTTCTTTTTCATCCTTGTTATTGGACAACCTGGAGGAAAGGGCGCAGAGGAACATCTGTTTGGCTGGACATGCAACCCCTCTCCCTTGTCTAGGGTGTGATTACTACAAAAAAGGATCAAGCTGATGGATGCTTTACTGTGTTAGGGCTATGTTATCTGAGCTTCTTCAAGCTTGATTCCCTGCTGAAGGCAACAAAGATGAAGACTACTTTATAGGACATTATAGTTTACTAAAGTCTTACGTGATATTCTGTGTATGGCTTGAAAGTTGGTGCATCAGTGGAAAGATCACTCTGGCTGCTGGAACCCAAACTTTGATGATCTTGCCCTACTGAAATAGGCACCCTCAGTGGCGTTACACTAGCTTTCAGTGGAATTAGAACCTTGAAACATGCAATTGGTAACCTTCAAGAAGCCTCCAATGGTGGCTCCGTCAGTTACTTCTTAAACTAGACCTTTGCTAATTGACTCTGTTCGTGAGTAGGCCACAACATTTGTATATAGCTTTTGATGTGGTGTTGTGGTTTAGTGACAGATCGGATCCCAGATTTGGATCCTGTTAGGCTTTAGGTTTGGTTTTATTTAACATTGATGTTATTTGGATATCGACCCTTTTCGTTTAGTGGATCCAGGATTCAATTCAAATGTAGGTTTTAGTCCTCTTAAAAGAACTCCTGTTCTTGTGTTTTAGGACAATTGATAATAAAAAAATAATTCTGTTATTGAACTCCCTCTCTTTTTTCATCCATTACTTTCTGGTGCTTTTCCCGTGGGGATTAGAGCGAAGAACTCTAATTACTGCATCAAAAAGTGTCTAAGCTTCTGTGTTTTTTTGTGTATATGTGCATTTCAGGTACAAGAAGATGACTGCATGCATAACACCTTTCCCTGATGTCAGTAGTGCTGATGAGGTTGCAGGAGGGACATTGAAGAAGTTCCCTGATCGGCTCAATGCTGTGCCTCCAAGGATTGCTAGTGGGTCTGTTTCTGGGGTCACTCCAAACTTGTTTAACGAAGATGTTAAGTTATGGAGGAAACATGTAAATGCATATAAGAGAATCAATAAATTCATTGGCACCGAGAGATACCGGAATATAATGGATATGAATGCTGGATTTGGTAGTTTTGCTGCAGCTTTGGAGTCTCCAAAATCATGGGTGATGAATGTTGTGCCTACAATTGCTGAGAAAAATACATTGGGTGTCATATATGAACGGGGTTTAATTGGCATATATCATGATTGGTATGGTTTTCTCTGACTCTTTCTAGCTTTATTCTTCCTAAGGTGATTTGATCGTGCATTAGTCCCTTGCTTTTCAACTCAAACTTTCCTCAACATAAAAGAGCTACATTTTCTGTTCTGATATTGAAATTTCAATCTATATCAGGTGCGAAGCCTTTTCTACATATCCCAGGACATATGACTTAATCCATGCCAATGGCCTTTTCACATTGTACAAGGACAAGTAAGTTCATTTACCATTCTATGTCGGTGGTTGATTATATGAACTGATGTGCAGCTCAGCTGATATGATGCAATTACTAAATGCTTTTGACTGTTGTCACAACCGACAGTGTTCAGAGGTGTTTCTGCTATCATTCTGACTGCTGATAATATTGCAAACCAAAAAATTTTTGAGCTTTAGTTTCAAGATTCTGTAGCGTTTCTGATTTGTGTTTTTTTCATGAACTGCATTCTGGAAATTCTCTCTAGATATTTTCTCCGGGTAGTCCTTACTCAGTTCTGTGCAACTGATCCACAATTTGGCAATTGTTGCGTGTTCACGGTCCTTAGCAATAAATGCTTGGCTAACTCAATGCCTAGGTAGGATTAACAGCTTTTTAGTGGACAAATGAAGAAATATAAGAAAAACGATCCCAGAAGAGTTGTGCTTAGAACATTATAAACTAGAAAACAATTGAGAAAAAGCAAAAACATAACAATTGAAAAGAACTCCACTACCTTAATTTTTCAGAACATTACATAAGCTTGGAAACACAAATTGTCCTAAAACAAGTCCTGACATATAATCTGCAAGGCCTGGTTATCAGATGTGAATAACAAATCAAACTTGAATATATATATTTTTATTCTCTATCATTCCTATGGTTCTCTATGAAACCTAGAATGCCAATGCATGTCAGTTTTGTATGAGTTTGTTAGAATCATGATCCCTGTCTCAAGTTTGACAATCATATGGGGTTCTTTGTCAAACTGAAAGGAGTTTGGTTATTCACCATTGTATATGACTGAACCAGGTGCAATATGGAGGATATCCTCCTGGAGATGGACCGAATCCTGCGGCCTGAGGGTGCAGTCATATTCCGCGACAACGTAGATGTCTTGCTCAAGGTGAAGACGATGATCAGTGGCATGAGATGGAACACTAAGTTGGTTGATCACGAGGATGGTCCCTTGGTCTCTGAAAAAGTCCTGGTAGCTGTCAAGAGGTACTGGGTAGGAAACACCACTGCCCAAGAATGAGAGCTTGGGGCACAGCCTAAAGGAAAAGAGAGAGGGAGATGTTCGTGCAGAAGAAGAGAAGATGGTTGCACTGTAACTGGCATCTCATCATCCTCTGATGCTCTCCTCCCATGGGCTACCGGGGGTGTGACAGGCCCATGTGAATGACATTATCGCAGCGGTTCTGGAGATGGGCTGTGGTGTTTTTGATACGAAGCCCCAGCTGGAGGCAGTTGTTTATTTGCTAATGTGTTATTAGGTTTTTCTTTTCTGTTGTCCTTCTGCCTGTAAGCCTTTTAAATTTTGGGCTCCTGTTTCCTCTTCTGTAGAACTACTCACATTTCTCTTAGGCTATTTATCCTTTTATTTCCCTCTACGCTTATTTATTGCTTTGTATCAACGCGAACGAGGGAGAGGGAGAGAGTGAGAGAGGAAGAGGGGATTGCATTTTATGTACGACGGGGCTATTAAATTTTCGCTTTGTTTTCAATTGAATTACGCGCGTTTTTTTTCTCATGGAAACTGTGCAACGCTTTATGTACTGTGAGCCTATTCGATTTGTTCTTGGCGTTCTTCTCAAACGAAACTGATCAGAGTTCAAACATTTGGTGGATCTGAACCTTATGAAGACGGAAGTTGACAATTTGATTCTGCTTCATGGGTTTTTTGTTGGTGTCCCAAATTTTATCCATTGCATTCCAACTCAAACTTGCTGGCCTAGTGGAGAACGAACTCAGTCTCCACAGCTTCATAGGTTTACCTAAAAGTCGTAGTTGCCAATTTTAACGTTAAGTTCCGGCGTGGTCATTTTACAATATTGCAGCATATTATCAATGCAAGAACCTATGCAAAGGCCAGTTTGCCGCGACGATATTGCCCTAATCCCCGTTTTTGTCAAAGGGCGTGAACATGAACAAAACAACCCACAGATGTGGCAACATGAATGTTTGGTGTTGTTTTCATATGTCCTGCTTCTTACCTCATGGGCTTTTGAGCAGGGCTCTGTTCCTTCCTAGTTCAAGTAAGTGTCGTAGCTTTTTCTTTTGACCTGAGATCATTCTTTGTCCTTCCCTTTAATTAAATTTAGCTTACTCCCCCTCTTTCTTTTTTCCCATAAGGACCCTTCTTTGAAATTTCAGCGACTTTTTAAATGCTTCTTTTTTTTTTAATCCCCTTACTTTAGCTCATTAGCAACGACGGTGGTGGAAGTAAGCTAAATTTAATTAAAGGGAAGGACAAAGAATGATCTCAGGTGAAAAGAAAAAGAAAAAGCTAAGACACTTTACTTGAACTAAGAAGGAACAAAGCCCATGAGGTAAGAAGCAGGACATATGAAAACAACACCAAACATTTATGTTGCCACATGTGTGCGTTGTTTTGTTCATGTTCACGCCCTTTGACAGAAGTAATGAACTTTGCAAAATTCGTTACCCGCACATTAACATGAAAAACATGCCCTTTTTTTTTTTTTTACGTTGTAAGATAGTTTTAAAGGCCGGAGCATTGAACCATTAATTAAAATCTTATTATGAAAATGTAGAGAAATTTTTCTCTATCGGACGGATGTTGAGATATGGGTTACTTGTAAAATGCACAAGCTAACAGATCATAAGTTGAAGCATCTTGCCCAAATGATCAATTTGAGTCCCCATGAGTCATAATCTTTGTTTCGGAACATGTATTATGTGTTTCTTTTTTTATTAATACCCTTTGAAATATAGGTTTCGCTTCTTCAAGAAGAATTTCCCATAGAAGCATACTTTTATCGCATTCAACACCACCACCACTAGCATAGTCACAAATAAGTTTTCGGAGTTTTGGATGGCGAGGTTTTTCTCAAGCATAATACAACGAGCTTAAAAAAAAATAGACAAAATATGATTATTTTTTTAAAAAATTTAAAAAACTAAAAATAAAAAAAATAAAATAAGTGAGAAACTAATAACACAAACATCATAAGATAAAAAAAAATTTACAACAAATAAAAAAAAACTGTTTGGCATTAGAAAATAAAGAAAGCTTAATCAAACCGCCACAATAAAAAGAATTAATGAATGAGAAGCATAAAACTTAGTTGAGTGAACAAAACATTGCAAAACAGTACATGCTTGGCCTAGGGCGAGGACCAATAGACATTTTTTGGCGGATTGAGCTGTGGACGCCAGTGAATGAGACATAGCCCTCTGTCTAGTAAGAACTCTCAACCACCATACACATACACAAATATGCATATCGATATAGATATATATAGGGCATTGGAGTCCTCCAACTATCGGGCCACTACAAATACATGGAGTTGTGTAAAGATTTTTCCACCCATGTAGCCATCCGGCCTACTATACACGCAACCTGAGCCCGAGGAAGGAGGAATCCATATTTTCTATAAAAGATACATATTCTTTACACTCCCGCTTTATATATACATAGAAAATAAAGATTCTTCCACCGTCAAGTTGTAAAACAACATTTGAATAATTAATTTTAATAGATCTGATTTTTTTCTTTTATCCAAGTGACATGACATACATACATACATACATAAATAAATAAATAAATAAATAAATAAATATATATATATATATATATATATATATATATATATATATATATATATATATATATATATATATATATATATAAACAAAAGGCCAATGACACCGTGCCTTTACTCAAACTCTACAATACAAGCAAGTCAATCTCCATTGAGTTAGTGCCTGCCACATTGATGGACAATCATTAATTCAATATTAATTATTCCAATGCAATAACAATATCTACTATATGGAGTACCTTTGAAATTAGTAGGTCTAGATAACTTAAAGGTAGCCGATTGTAATATGAACAAATCTGCTAATTGTGCTTGGACTATTTACATAAATGACAGATATTGAGATGCGCTCTTAAAGGGCGATTCATGGCATGTAATATTTGTTCTATATATATATATATATATATATATATATATATATATATATATATATATATATATATATATATATATATATATATATATATATATATATATATATATATATATATATATATATATATATATATATATATATATATATATATATATATATATTAAAAAAAGACAATTTACCATTGATAAAAAATTTGGCCCATGATTTCCCCAGAATTCATTTCGTCTACATTAAGTCTTGAACACTATTATTTTCAATATAAAATTCCGGTCTCATTTCTTGGAAAAAAAGAAAGAGCCGTTATTGTCTATAAGATGACGACACTCTCTAAATATATCTCTAAATATATAATAGGCCTTCGTAATACAATCAGTCCGACTAGTTAAGACACAAATTATGTTCCACCATAATAAGTCTTGAAAACAAGGATGCAAATGGGCCGATGGATCCGACTAGCAAGCTAAGTGCTGTTCAACTAATCGAGCTAACTTGAGCTCAACTTGAACTCACTCTTAAATTTGGCTAGAACTAGATACCTAAACAAGTCAAGCTCGAGTTAAGTGAATTCAACTTGTTAAAGTCGGTTAAGCTTGTGAAAGAAATTAGATAAAATATGTTTCATAAAATTATCTAAAAATGTAGATTGCTCAAATAGTTATGCAAGTGATTAGATTGCTAAAATTATCTAAAATACTTTTTCAATTAAATGTTTGGCTCGGCGAACCTCGAGCTCGAATAGAGCCGATTTCAAGTTTTAAGAACACGAGCCGAGTTCGAGTCAAGATCTAGTTTCATTCGAGACACTTGAGCCGATTTCAAACTGACTACACCGAGCTCGAACTCGCTCATGAACAGTAATATATTAAGTTGATACTGGGCCATTTAGTTGGGTTTTATTTTAAATTACTGTAGGTGGAATTGGTCTAGTTAATGATTGAGTTTCTGTAGTTGTTAGATTATGTTTGGTGAACAAAGGTGATTTAGATATTTTGCTCCTTTTCTCCCTTTCATTTTCTCACCTTACTTGCTTAGTCCATTTTACTTGCTGGCTCTCATAGTGCATTCTCTGAATGTTATGGACCAAACTTTTTATGTGGGGTATTATTAGCTGAAGAGTTTGTATAATTTTGACACTACAAGCACATGGAGAGGCTGTGAGTTCGATTGGATTTGTATTGTAATAAACCTCTTTAGTTAGAAATAATTCAGCACATCTTTTCATTCTAGTCAATCAAGTCTCCAGTAGTTGGAGATGGAGGTACTACCAGAAAAAGGAGCCAGGGAGAAAGCAGCCCTTTAGGGCATGGGCTTACTAATGTTAAGACCTATGTCACATGGACACTGCTAAAGAGGCCGCCTATCGGGACTCGGCTAGGACACGGCAAAAAATAAAAATTAAAAATTTAATGGTTTTTTTTTGTTCATGTTAAGCAAAAATGCTACTTGAATCTAGCCAACTTTAAGTAGTATAACCTTTTGATGGGAATAGCATGTTCTGAACTCTCTTCATTTGAAACTTCTGCTCTTATATCTGATCTTTGCTCTCATTTGAAGGGAACTGAGTTGCGAAGGTTTGTTGATATTAGATGAGCATAAACTTTTGTCTTAATTTTTATGTCCTGGGGTTCCGAAGGGATTATGGTTTCATCTTGATATCTTTGACATTATCATATTTGTCCAGGTTTGAACGTTTTCATGGAGAAATATGTGCACTTGGGTATGTTCTTGCTCAATGTAGAACTGGAAGACCAGATGTGAGTATGCAAATATGATCACTGTTAAATCTACGGTTTGTCTTTCTCACTTCTTAAATTGCATTTCTTTTTCTCACCCCATCAAGATATAAGGTTGATGCTCTTGGAAAAATTCAGATTACTATTTAAGGACCAAGGATTATGTGGCTAGTAGATGACATCTGGTCCATTTACATTTTCTTTTTGGTTGAACTAAACACTTTTCGTCTCATGAAAACATTGATCAACAGATAATCCAGCCATTGAAAAAAAAAAAAAGTTTTTCGTTTCAATTTTTAAGTACTCCTAAGTTTTTCGTTTTTCGATGACGAGGGAAACTGCCATGTTTTTTTTTTTTTTTTGGCACGTCGAACTTGGGGTGCCAGGAAGCAGTCACCATGAAAGAGATGGAACAAGAAAGAATGAAACTTCAGCCCAAAAGAAAGGAAAAGAAGAAATAAAAAGGATACATGGAGCCTTGCACGCAAGTTTCGCATATATGTTATTTATCTGTCACAGATCACTACATATGCACGTAAACACAGACAACGAGGGGTTTACATACTCCAAGAGAAATGCATGGACTAATAACCCTCAAGGCTGCTTCTCCGATCAGGGAGTGGAAGCAACGTGATTGCACCGTAAGGTTTTGTTTCTTTCCTAGTTCAAGTAAGTAAAATGTCTTTTCCCTACTTGCTTTTTCTTTTTCTTTTGACCCGAGATCATTCTTCCTTTAGGTAAACTTCCACCACCATCGTTGCTAATGAGCTAAAGTAAGGAAAAAAAAAAAAAAGAAGCATTTAAAAAGTCGCTGAAAATTTAAAGAAGGTTCCTCACCAACTACTAGTATGCAAGCTCGTTAGTTTATTTGAATGGGATATTTGACGGAACCGATCCAAATAACCGATTTTAACCTATATATTTAATCGTAGCTGTTATTGTTTATGGGAAAAAAAAGGAGAGGGGGAGAAAATTGTTCTTCAAATTAAAAATAAAACAATTTGACGGAACCGATCCAAAAAATGAAAAAGTATCAAGTCTTTTCATTTGTTCATGTGTCCCCATCAGATCTTTTATCTCCTTGTGCTGTTATCATGGCTAACACTTTTAAGTTTTAAGTACTTTTAAGTTTTTTGTTTTTGATGACGAGGAAAACTGCCATGTTATTTTTTTTTTGGCATGTCGAACTTGGGGAGCCAGGAAGCAATCAGTCACCATGAAAGAGATCGAACAAGAAAGAGCGACTTCCTGACTTTCATGGTGACTGATTGCTTCCTGGCTCCCCAAGTTCGACGTGCCAAAAAAAAATAACATGGCAGTTTCCCTCGTCATCGAAAAACAAAAAACTTAAAAGTACTTAAAACTTAAAAGTGTTAGCCATGATAACAGCACAAGGAGATAAAAGATCTGATGAGGACACATGAACAAATGAAAAGAAGACTTGATACTTTTTCATTTTTTGGATCGGTTCCGTCAAATTGTTCTATTTTTAATTTGAAGAACAATTTTCTGCCCCCTCTCTTTTTTTTCCCATAAACAATAACAGCTACGATTAAATATATACGTTGAAATCGGTTATTTGGATCGGTTCTGTCAAATATCCGATTCAAATAAACTAATGAGCTTGCATACTGGTAGTTGGGGGAGGACCCTTCTTTAAATTTTCAGTGACTTTTCAAATGCTTCTTTTTTTTTTTTTTTCCCTTACTTTAGCTCATTAGCAACGACGGTGGTGGAAGTAAGCTAAATTTACTTAAAGGGTGGCACAAAGAATGATCTCAGGTCAAAAGCTAAGACACTTTACTTGAACTAGCAAGGAACAAAGAGGTCTCCCTGCTCAAAAGCCCATGAGGTAAGAAGCAGGACATATGAAAACAACACCAAACATTTATGTTGCCACATGTGTGGGTTGTTTTGTTCATGTTAAGTAATGAACTTTGCAAAATTAGTTACCCGTACATTAACATGAAAAACATGCCCTTTTTTTACATTGTAAGATACTTTTAAAGGCCGGAGCCAGTGGCAGAGCAGGACAGTCCAACTTCTGGATCCGGGTAGGGCCAAACTGAATTTAAATCCTAAAAATACAGAGTGATTAAAAAATAATATTTTTTTCAATATATATTTTTTTTTTCATTGGTCACGGTGGGGCCATGGCCTAGCCCCCCCCCCCCCCCCCCCCCCCCCCCCCCCCCCCCNTGCACAAGCTAACAGATCATAAGTTGAAGCATCTTGCCCAAATGATCAATTTGAGTCCCCATGAGTCATAATCTTTGTTTCGGAACATGTATTATGTGTTTCTTTTTTTATTAATACCCTTTGAAATATAGGTTTCGCTTCTTCAAGAAGAATTTCCCATAGAAGCATACTTTTATCGCATTCAACACCACCACCACTACTGATCATAGTCACAAATAAGTTTTCGGAGTTTTGGATGGTGAGGTTGAGCTTAAAAAAAATAGACAAAACATGGTTATTTTTTAAAAATTTTAAAAAACTAAAAATGGAAAAAATAAAATAAGTGAGAAACTAATAACACAAACATCAAAAGATAAAAAAAAATTACAACAAATAAAAAAAAACACTGTTTGGCATTAGAAAATGAAAAAAACGTGAAAACTTGTTTCTTTCATTTTTAATGTTTTTTTTTTCAAAAAAAGGAGTATCTTTTTTAAGTTTTAAACAGTATTTAATTTTCTCACGTTTTTTTCGAAAATAACTCGTGTTTTCTTACTATGGTATAAACCGAGTTCACATTTTTCGGACATATTATTAACACATCAATGATGGATATTTTACCTAATATTGTTCAGGATAGGTCTGGACTCGGTTCTTACTGGATCGGGAAAAACCCGATGCTCAAGTGTACGATCGGAATTCGGATCAGGTCTACGGTCTAGTGTATGAACTAAAAGTAGTTGCATGGCATAGTATCCATTTTACTGTTTTGACAACTTAGCCATGGATCTCATGTACTCTGAGGAAACATGATCAGGAGGAAATCCACATGCCGAACATCCATATTGCAGCAATGCGCTTCGGTTCCGCTTCGATGGGATCTTTCATCCTGGTCGGAGGCCCGGGTGGGGGCAGAAATTTTTTTTATTGAAAAAATCAAATTGTGCAGAAAAAAAAAAAATTGAAAAAATCAATTTTTTTTAGTTTTGCTCGACCCGTCGATCCTCATCGCTTCTCTTGGCCCGACCCGCAAATCGTCTTGGCTCGACCCTAAAAAAAATCTTGGCTCAGCCCGGGCCATGGGCCGGGTGAGCGCAGAAATTTTTTTTATTGAAAAAATCAAATTGCGCAAAAAAAATTTTTTTTTTTTGTATTGAAAAAATCAAATTTTTTTAGTTTGGCTCGACCTGCGAATCGTCTTGGCCCGACCCTGGAAAAAATCCTAGCTCTGCCCCTGCAATCTTAGGATGGATCCGATCAAAGTGCGATCTTGGGGTTCAATATCGGTCTACATGACCCGATCAAGACATGGCCAACAAATGATCCACACCACATCGTATATGTTAAACTCACTCTCTCTCTCTCTCTCTCTGTGTGTACACACAAACAAATGCCTAAAATCTTCACAATGCATATTATGAAAATTCAATCAGTTAATGAAGAAAGCTTAATCAAACAGCCACAATAAAAAGAATTAATGAATGAGAAGCTTAAAACTTAGTTGAGTCTGTTAGTGCAAAACAATACATGGTTGGCCTAGGGCGAGGACCAATGGACATTTTTTGGCGGATTGAGCTGTGGACGCCAATGAATGAGACAACTCTCTGTCTAGTAAGAACTCTCAACCACCATACACATACACAAATATGTGTATCGATATAGATATATATAAGGCATTGGAGTCCTCCAATTATCGGGCCATTACAAATACATGAGCTGTGTAAAGATTTTTCCATCCATGTAGCCCTACTATATATATATATATATATATATATATATGTGTGTGTGTGTGTAGTTGGAACAGGCAAAAGACCAATGACACAGTGCCTTTACTCAAACTCTACAATACAAGCAAGTCAATCTTCATTCAGTCAGTGCCTGCTATATTTATGGACAATCATTAATTCAATATTAATTATTTCAATGCAATAACAATATCTACTACATAGGGTACATTTGAAATTAGTAGGTCCAGATAACTTAAAGGTAGCGAATTGTAATATATATATATATATATATATATATATATATATATATATATATATATATATATATATATATATATATATATATATAAAATTTGGCCCATGATTTCCCCAGAATTCATTTTGTCTACATTAAGTCTTGAACACTATTATTTTCAATCTCATTTGTTGGAAAAAAAGAAAGAGTCGTTATTGTCTATAAGATGACGACACTCTCTAAATATATAATAGGCCTTCGTAATACAATAAGTCCGACTAGTTAAGACACAAATTATGTTCCACCATAATAAGTCTTGAAAACAAGGATGCAAATGGGCCGATGGATCCCACTATCAAGCTAAGTGGTGTTCAAAGAATCGAGCTAACTTGAGCTCAACTTGAACTCACTCGTAAATTTGGCTAGAACTAGATACCTAAATATATAAAAGTTAAGTGGGTTCAGCTTGTTAAAGTCGGTTAACCTTGTGAAAGAAATTATATAAAATATGTTTCATAAAATTATCTAAAAATGTAGATTGCTCAAATAGTTATGCAAGTGATTAGATTGCTAAAATTATCTAAAATACTTTTTCAATTAAATGTTTGGCTCGGCGAACCTCGAGCTCAAATAGAGCTGAGTTCGAGTTTTAAGAACTCGAGCCGAGTTCGAGTCAAGATCTAGTTTCATTCGAGACACTTGAGCCGATTTCAAACTGACTACATCGAGCTCGAACTCGCTCATGAACAGTAATATATTAAGTTGATACTGGGCCATTTAGTTGGGATTTATTTTAAATTACTGTAGGTGGAATTGGTCTAGCTAATGATTGAGTTTCTGTAGTTGTTAGATTATGTTTGGTGAACAAAGGTGATTTAGCCTTTTTTGTTTGCTGGACCTAATATTTTGCTCCTTTTCTCTCTTTCATTTTCTCACCTTACTTGCTTAGTCTATTTTACTTGCTGGCTCTCATAGTGCATTGGACCAAACTTAGGCCACTTACCCGTGTCGACTCACCAACACGGGACTCGGCTAGGACAACAAAAAATAAAAAATAAAAATTTAATGGTTTTTTTTTCATTTTATCAATTTTTGGTGATGCATTTAATTATTTTCATGAACAATCCTTTCACATATTCGGTATAAAACACATTTTCTCACAAGATTGTAAAAGTGAACTATTAATTTGATGTTTTTTTAATCTTATCATTTTTTAGAATATTTAATGTAGCTGTGTTCGGGTATTTTAAAATTTTGAAAATTACCGTATCTGCATCCATATCTTCGTATCCGCACTCATATTGCATCCGCACCCATGTGACATAGGTTTGGTGGATCTGAAGCTTATGAAGATGGAAGTTGACAATTTGTGACAATTTGACTCTGGTTCATGGGTTTTCTGGGTCCTAAATATCCATTGCAACCCCATTCAATTACCGGCCTAGTGAAGAACGAACTCGGTCTCCACAGCTTCATCGGTTTACCTAAGTTCCAATTTTAACGTTAAGTTCCGGCGTGGTCATTTTACAATATTGCATCATATTGAAAGAATCAATGCAAAGGCCAGTTCGCTGCAACCATATTGCCCTAATCCCCGTTTTTGTTCTTGTCAAAATATCGCCAACAAAAATTGTAAGTTATCGACGTATTTTCAGTATGCTAACCGGCAATACTTCCTGTGGGGTTTAGGGTTCTAATGGAGAGGAAGGGTTGAGACAAGATACGCCATGAAAATCCCTCATTACCCGCTTCTCCTCTAGTCTCCGAAGGCCTCGACCTAAACCTCGTGTTCTTTGCCTCCTCTCCGCACCACAAATGCTCACGGCAGTTGCCCCTATAGAGCTTCTTCTTGTTCTTCTGCCAAAATCTGAGTACTCATTCTTTCATGGCCGTTAGACTCCTTTAATGGCTAGGGGTCCTTCTATTTCACTCTCTAAGATTCCTTTCTGGAGCCGACGTTTCCTAGCTAGGGTGTTTCCTCCTCCTTCCTCAAATGGTGTCCCTGCTGGAACTTCCGGAAAGCAGCAAATTTTCACCAATTCTTTATCTAATCGTGGATGCCCTTGTTTAAATCTTGCAGATGCTTCGTGTGCATTGTTTAGTCGAGTTTCTTACAGGTTGCTGGCTCTTGATTTCAACTACCATCTTCGGGATTTGGATTCTACGGTTTTGAGGAGGCATTTCTCGTCGACTCCGGAGGCGGAGGATTCGAGCTTCAAAGACGTCAGCTCGATCGATCCCTCACAGCTATATCGTGACCTCCGCGATTTGGAGAAGGGCGATAAGCAGACGAAGTCGGATTGGCAAGCATTGGTTGAGATCTTCCGCTCGTTCGCGAAGTCCCCTTGGGCGTGCGACCAGGCCCTTGCCCTCTACATCAGCAGGTCCTTCTTTCCGACTGCTGCTAAAAAGTTTAGGGCCTTCTTCTTGAGCAGATGCCCGGACGACATCGCGAAGCACCTCATTTCTCTCGGCCCTTCCGATGAATCCCATCGATTCCTCTTCCCCATCTTTGTTGACTTCTGCATCGATCAGTTCTCTGATGAGATTAAGCGCTTCCGGACCCTGGTTCAATCCGCAGACCTCACGAAGCCGCACACATGGTTCCCCTTTGCGCGGGCAATGCGGAGGAAGATAATCTACCATTGCGGACCGACCAACAGCGGCAAGACGTACAATGCGTTGCAGAGATTCATGGAGGCGAACAAGGGAGTATACTGCAGTCCTCTGCGTCTCCTTGCCATGGAGGTCTTCGACAAGGTAAACACTTTAGGCGTGTATTGTAGTCTTCATACTGGTCAGGAGAAGAAAAACGTCCCGTTCTCGAACCATGTAGCATGTACAGTAGAAATGGTGTCCAGTGATGAGCTCTTTGACGTCGCTGTAATTGATGAAATTCAGATGATGTCCGACCCGTATAGAGGGTATGCTTGGACGAGAGCGTTGTTGGGATTGAAAGCAGATGAGATTCACTTATGTGGGGATCCTAGCGTTCTTGGCATAGTTAGGAAGATTTGTTCAGAGACAGGAGATGAACTAATTGAGAACCATTACGCGCGGTTTAAGCCTTTGGTGGTGGAGGCAAGGACCCTTCAAGGAGACCTTCGTAACGTGCGGTCCGGAGATTGTGTAGTTGCATTCTCCCGGAGAGAGATATTTGAGGTTAAATTGGCTATTGAGAAGTTTACGAATCATAGGTGCTGTGTCATCTATGGAGCTCTGCCTCCGGAGACGAGGCGTCTTCAGGCCAGTCTGTTCAATGATCAGGATAATGAATATGATGTGCTTGTGGCCAGTGATGCCGTGGGAATGGGGTTAAATCTTAATATTAGGAGGGTGGTCTTCTATGGTTTGTCAAAATATAACGGGGACAAGATACTTCCTGTTGCTGCTTCACAAGTGAAGCAGATAGCAGGGAGAGCAGGAAGGAGAGGGAGTATATATCCGGATGGGTTAACGACAACTCTTCACTTGGACGACCTTAGATATTTGATCGAATGCCTCCAGCAGCCATTTGATGAAGTAAAACAGATTGGGCTCTTTCCGTTCTACGAGCAGCTGGAGCTGTTTGCTGGGCAGGCACCCAACTTAACCTTTTGTGAACTTCTTGAGAAGTTTGGCGAGAACTGCCGGTTGGATGGTTCTTACTTTCTCTGTAAGCATGACCACGTCAAGAAGGTGGCTCAGATGTTGGAGAAGGTCGAGGGGCTGTCGTTGGAAGATCGGTTCAATTTCTGCTTCGCACCGGTTAACGTTAGGGACCCTAAGGCCATGTTTCATCTCCTGAAATATGCGTCATCTTACAGCCAAAACCGTTTAGTTGGTCTATCTATGGGGATGCCCAAGGGCTCTGCTACAAATGATTCTGAACTCTTGGACCTCGAGACCAGACATCAAGTTTTGTCCATGTACCTTTGGCTGTCGTATCATTTCAAGCAAGAGACTTTTCCGTTTGCCAAGAAAGCTGAAACAATGGCAACCGACATTGCGGAGCTGCTTGCTAGATCTCTTGCTAATGCTCGTTGGAAGCCTCAGGCTAGACATGTTGCTCAGAGGAAAACTAAGACCGGAGAAGAAGGACATGAAAGACCAAGATCACTTGTCAAGGAGTACATCAAGTAAGTTTACATGTTTTTGTTTTCTTGCTAAAGTTTGTCGCCAGCTTCACCCATTTCTCAATGACTTTTTTTGCAAATTTGGTTGAAGCACTTTTGCAGTTAAAAAGTTCCTTTAATACGCCTGTTATTCAGATACATGATTTTGCTTGGTCCTTGAAATGGTTGGTGGAAGAACTTTTGGGATGTACTCCTACCATTTTCGGACAAACTATGTTTATGTACTTCCATCTTGGAGTTTCTTATCTACCTAGTCTGACAAGCACATTGCTATCTTGATTAGTTTCTATCTTACATGTAGCTTCTGGATTTTCACCACCTTCACCTTGTATCCTCACAAGCGACTGGGGCACAGGCAAATAAATATAAATATCTACATAATGCATGTTAATTTGACTCATATGTTCAACTTTAAAAAGCAACCATTGAATTGGCGTCCATGATATTGCCTTACTTTGTGCATCATATGTACGTCCCACTGCCTTTATATAAGGTACTTGTCCGGATATGCTTGCATTTGCATGGCCGAGTTCTTTAGGCTTATAATGCAGATCGCTGCCAGTGTATAAAATGTTCATGTGTGCTTGAAATTTTTGCTGACCCTGCTTTTTGTTACTCCGAATGACAGGAAAAGAGAGGAGAAATCCTCCGACAGTTTCTCTGCTGAAAAGGTTGCTGCATAATATACAGGATTGCCATTCTAACTTCTTTGATGAAGCCGCTATTTATTTTGTCGTTCTCTCAAGCTTTAGTCCCAGTGCTAAAACCTTAAGTTTCAGCAGTTGGTGGTGCATCCGCTGCCTTCTCATGTGCAATTACTGCCTGGGCCAATAGCAGTTTCTGATAGATACAACTTTACCTGTTCTCATCAGGTTTCTGGAGTTTGTATTGCTCTTCCGCATTAGGCAGACATTGGGAATCCACAGGCAGAGAATATTGGCATGGGGAACTTTGTTTGTTTCCATATTATATGCTTGTGTAATTGTATCTTAGTTATTTGGTTAGAGGCTTAGAGCTAATGAAAATTGAAGCTTTTACCATCCATGTGGAGACAGAGAGAGGAGGCAGGATGCCCTTTAGTTGATATCTTGCAGCAACTACTGACAATGGCCTGGATATTCTTTTTAACCATCCAATAAAGTGTCATAAAATGTATTGCAGTGAGGTGTTGGAATGATGGTGCAGAACTTTAAACAACTCTTTTCCACCTGCTCCATCAGATGCTCCCTGCTAGCAATTTATGTTTTCCTAAGAAGTGAAAAATGCTAATGTTGCCTGTGTGTGCGCTTTTGCACGTAGGTGTGCGCGTGTACTTGTGGCTTGACTGTATTAGGTTGCATTGGGTGCAGTACATGATATGTTTTATCTGACAGTATGCACATGGCCTGTCTTCATGGGGATTTTTCAGTTAATGCCATCATGCATGTCAAAGAGAATGGACATGGATGGAGTTAAACCTTCATTTTCATAAGGAAAAGAGAAAATACGGTCCGCAGGAAGTTAAAAATTGCTATCGTCAATGTGAAACAAAAGAAAAATCTTTCCAAGATTTATCTCTCTGTGAATGATCTAAAACTTAGATTGGAACTTCGCCATCTAGAGTTAAGGACTGCATCTCAGCTCCCAGTGTTTCTTTGCGAACTAGACTATGAGCAGTATCGGGAGCAGCGTTGCTTCCTCATCAACAGCATGTTGCACTTTTGGAGGTGCAGACTTGGTGGTTGATTGTTGATCTAGAAATCCTCTAAGCACACAAACCGGAGGGCCAACCATCTCAATTAAATTTGTCACAGCTGTGAGCTGCTAGGAACACCAAGAATGGTTACTCCATTTACAGAAATGGATCTTCCGCATAAGAACTCAAAAAGGGATACTGAACATCCAGACATATGATGAAGTCCCTTCGTGAAATTATACCAACTTGATTCTCTGGCAATATCTGCGTCTACTCTTCCATGATAAGCAGTTCAAGCGGAAGCCAACCACAACTTCCAGGTTGATGATTTGCAACGCCAATTCCCAGTTGTTCAGTCCTATCGTAATAGCCACATGCTTTTCATAGAAAAAATCTGTATTCATGCTCACAAGGTTAAGTCAAAGTCGTTGAACAAGCAATTATACATGGCGATCGAAGTGGTAATCTGTAATCAGACAAACCAAATTGCAACTCAAAATGGTAACAAGAGACAGCCAAGTCGAGATGCATAAACCATGATTGCAGCAGGCAATATCCACATGGTATGGGAAACCCATTGATCTTGTTCAACAAATTTAACCCAACTACAGGTGAAAAGTTTGAGTGCGCTTATGAAGTAATGGAGGGCACTTGGGACAAATTTATAGGGCGCTAACACGCACAAACTCCCTCCAAAAGCATCATACTTTGAAAGGCTTCAGTGATGCATTGGCATGCCTCGTCCTTGAAGTTACCTTTGTTATTAGACATCTGTCAATATCAAGAAAAGAACTCCATGGCTAGACAATTTGCACAAAACATACTTCTCAGGCGCTAATGTGAGTAAGCAAATGGTATTTAGTTGAGTTTTTCAAGGTACAACAGGAAACAGGTGGGACATGAAATTTCTCCAGCCAACATGCAACAGACGATTTAGACCTTAAACATTTCAGACGAGTTTTAATCAACAAAAACCTTCGCGATTAGTAGGAAACGAGAAGTTGGGCTTAGGATTTTCACAGAGAGAGAGAGAGAGAGAGAGAGAGAGAGAGAGAGAAGAACAAGAAGAAGCAAAATCTACAATCAACTGTGATGTAAACATCAACATCTCCTGGTACATGTGATCCCACTGGTTAGCCATCCTTAATTCATCTCCTTAGGAAGGATTGCAAATGGGTCGAATTTACGACCATCGATTCACTATAGAGGTCGGGTTAAGATCTGATCTTATATAAACGAATGATAGAGAACGAATTATACACCATATATATATATATATACTCGGTTGTTGTTCGTTGGACCCAAATGAATGCTTACAAAAGAAAAGGCATAGTCGAGCTTTTACATGTGACTGGATTCGGATGTCCATGAAAATCAGATATTTATCGAGTTCCACAAGAAAAGACTTGGACCATATACACATTGGATTTATGATATCGACGGATTGGATTAAGAAGAAGCCGCTGGTTAATGGTTCGGGTCGGACTCCTTTGGTTTGACGAGTTGATCGGTATCCACAATTAAAGTTCCTTGGACCTTTTGAAACTATGACACGAATCCAAACCCGAAAAGTGGGACCCGGTTAAACCCCTCCCGCGTCTCTCCCACCCAGCCTCTTCCCAGGATAGGGCGGTTCCGCCTAAGTATATAAGAAGCCCAGCGCTTTCCTTTCGTTGGGTTTTTCGTCGAGTCGGCAGTGTTAACCCTAGCCATTTGCCTGCTCCCATCCTCGTAGGAAGGCGATCCGTCGGGCGACCTTGGCGGCCTCGGGTGGGTTTTTCTTTCGACTATACTCATTTTTTTTGTTCGATTTCTTCCTGATCGTGCCTCTGTGATCGTGGTTAGGGTTCTTGGAGAATTCTCTGCAAGGAATTAGGCCTTTGGGTCTGGGCGGTCTGATCGTTTTCCTTTCGTAACTTTTTTGGTGATGTTTTTAGGCATTTATTGATTAACAGACTTGTTTTCGTTTTTCGGCCCGCTTTTTTTAAGGGACTGTGTTGATCATTTCGTAGCGTTTAGGTAGTAAGATAATTTTTGCTCTTGATTGGAGCCTTTTGTCCCGTTGTTTTTTTCAAGTTTTGTTTGGCGATTTCGATTATTACGTTATGCCCTGGCTTCCGTGTCGTCTTTGATTGCCGTGCATGAGGCTGTGAATTTTTAATCGTGTGGTTGAACGACTACTAGGGTTCATGATGCATGGTTTCAAGATTCTAAAATCTGGGATGTCTGTAGACCATTGTGTCCTTGAAAGTTCATTGTTTTTGTTTGCTATTTTTTTGTTTCTTCTTGCAAGTTAACTTCGCTATCTTGCAGTTCTCCATGGTTAGTGGTCGATCGATTCTGCATTATTTCCTTTTCCGTCTTAAGACTTTTCTTGTCGTCCTTCCGTCCGTGTTTTCATTTTTTAGATTTTTTTTTCTGGGGGTGTTCCTGATGTTGGTTGGATCCCGAAGTTCATATATATTTTGGAGAGGTTAGGATACATGCGACTTGATAGGTTTACTGGCTCCGTCCGATTTAGTTTTCCTAATTCCACTTTTGGAAAAGTCATGTTTTGCTTTCTATTCTTCTTTTATATTACGAAATCTTTGTCTTGGTTACAGAATTTTACTGTTCCCATCATCTTTTCTTTGTTTCTCTTTCAGAGTGAGTTTGGAAGTTCCTAGGAGGCGAGGTTTTTGGCCTTTCCTCAGGGCGAAATGGAAACTCTAGATGCAGATGTGGCTAGGGTTCAGGAAGAGAGAAGGAAGAAAGAGCAGGAACTTGCATCTCTGAGTGAGGTTACGTTTGATGCTGATCTCTATGGCGGTGGAAATCGTTTTGATGGTTATGTGCAGTCTATCCCTGTTAATGAAGAAGATGAAGATCAGGATGTTATGGAGAGAGAAATTGCTAGGAAGTTGCCTTCTTACACTGCACCGAAGTCCATAATGAAAGAAATACCTCGAGGGACTGGAGAAGATGATGATGGCTTTGGTTTTAAAAAACCACAGAGAATTACTGATCGAGAAGACGAGTATAGACAGAGAAGGCTAAACAGGGTCATCTCACCTGACCGTAATGACCCTTTTGCTGATAGTACCCCGGATCCGAACAAGAGGAGTTACGCTGAGGTCATGAAAGAGGAGGTTCTCAAGAGAGAGAGGGAGGAAACTTTGCGGAGGATTGCAAAGAATAAGCAGGAGGAAGAGGAAAGGAGGAATTCAGAGAAGGAAAAGGAATCCACGGTGACTGCACCGGCCCAAAAAAGGAGGAACAGGTGGGATCAGTCGCAAGAATCAGATAGCAACAAGAAAGCCAAAACTTCTGATTGGGACTTGCCCGACTCTACTCCTGGAATTAGTCGTTGGGATGCAACACCAACACCTGGGAGATTAGATGCAGCTACACCATCTGTTGCAAGGCGCAATCGCTGGGATGAGACTCCTACACCTGGTCGTCTGGCGGATTCAGATGCTACACCTTTAGGAGGTGTTACCCCTGGTGCTACTCCTGCTGGTATGACATGGGATGCCACCCCTAAGCTTGGTGGACTGGCCACTCCAACACCCAAGCGGCAAAGATCTCGTTGGGATGAGACACCGGCAACGATGGGAAGTGCAACACCAATGACTGGCGCGGCAACACCAGCTGCTGCATATACGCCAGGTGTGACACCTGTTGGTGGTGTGGATCTTGCAACTCCAACCCCTGGGGCTATCAATTTACGAGGTTCTCTTACGCCTGAGCAGTATAACCTGCTTAGATGGGAGAAGGACATTGAAGAACGGAACCGTCCCTTAACAGATGAAGAACTGGATGCCATGTTTCCGCAGGAAGGTTACAAGATTTTGGAACCTCCTGCATCTTACGTACCTATCAGGACTCCTGCACGGAAGCTTCTTGCAACCCCTACGCCTATTGGGACTCCTTTGTATGCTATTCCTGAGGAGAACCGTGGGCAGCAGTTTGATGTTCCTAAAGAAGCTCCTGGAGGGTTGCCTTTTATGAAGCCAGAGGACTATCAGCATTTTGGCGCACTTCTGAATGAGGAAGATGAAGAAGAGCTCTCACCTGATGAGCAGAAAGAGCGGAAAATTATGAAGCTTCTGCTTAAGGTTAAGAACGGGACACCACCACAGCGGAAAACAGCTTTAAGGCAATTGACAGATAAAGCCCGTGAATTTGGTGCTGGCCCTCTCTTCAATCGGATACTTCCATTGCTTATGTCGCCTACTCTGGAAGATCAGGAGAGGCACCTTCTAGTCAAAGTCATTGATAGGGTTCTTTACAAACTAGATGAGCTGGTTCGTCCTTTTGTTCACAAAATTTTGGTGGTGATCGAGCCATTGTTGATTGATGAAGACTACTATGCACGAGTAGAAGGGAGAGAAATTATATCAAACCTCAGCAAGGCTGCTGGTTTGGCCACCATGATTGCAGCAATGAGGCCTGATATCGATAACATCGATGAATATGTTAGGAATACAACTGCAAGAGCATTTAGTGTTGTTGCATCAGCTCTGGGAATCCCAGCACTTCTTCCATTCCTGAAGGCTGTTTGTCAGAGTAAAAAGTCTTGGCAAGCCAGGCACACTGGCATTAAGATTGTGCAGCAAATTGCTATTCTCATGGGCTGTGCTGTGCTTCCACATCTAAGATCTTTGGTTGAAATCATAGAACATGGTCTGAATGATGAAAACCAGAAGGTGAGAACCATTACTGCTCTTTCACTTGCTGCTCTTGCTGAAGCTGCTGCACCATATGGAATAGAGAGTTTTGACTCGGTACTCAAGCCTCTGTGGAAGGGTATTCGTTCACACAGGGGCAAGGTGTTGGCTGCGTTTCTGAAAGCCATTGGATTCATCATTCCTCTCATGGATGCCATGTATGCAAGCTATTACACAAAGGAAGTGATGGTGATACTGATTCGTGAGTTCCAATCGCCTGATGAAGAAATGAAGAAGATAGTATTGAAAGTTGTCAAACAGTGTGTAAGTACTGAGGGAGTAGAAGCAGACTATATTCGGACTGAGATCCTGCCTGAATTCTTCCGCAATTTCTGGGTTAGAAGAATGGCTCTTGACCGGAGGAACTACAGGCAACTAGTGGACACCACGGTGGAAATAGCAAATAAAGTTGGCGTCGCAGATATAGTGGGCAGGGTCGTTGAGGATCTGAAAGATGAGAGTGAACCATACAGGCGAATGGTAATGGAGACCATAGAAAAAGTAGTTGCAAATCTTGGTGCTTCAGATATTGATGCGCGCTTGGAGGAGCTTCTTATAGACGGTATTCTGTACGCTTTCCAGGAGCAAACGAGTGATGACGCCAATGTTATGCTGAATGGTTTTGGTGCTGTTGTCAATTCTCTTGGGCAGAGGGTGAAGCCTTATCTGCCCCAGATATGTGGTACCATCAAGTGGCGCTTGAATAACAAGAGTGCGAAGGTGAGGCAACAAGCTGCCGATCTCATTTCTCGAATTGCCGTCGTTATGAAGCAGTGTCACGAAGAACAGCTTATGGGTCACCTTGGCGTTGTGCTGTACGAGTACCTCGGAGAAGAATATCCCGAAGTCCTTGGGTCCATATTGGGAGCGCTAAAGGCAATCGTCAACGTGATTGGTATGACAAAGATGACGCCTCCAATCAAGGATTTGCTGCCTCGGTTGACTCCTATTTTGAAGAACAGACATGAGAAGGTGCAGGAGAATTGCATAGATCTTGTTGGTAGGATCGCTGATCGTGGAGCCGAGTTTGTGCCAGCAAGGGAATGGATGAGGATCTGTTTCGAGCTGCTGGAAATGTTGAAGGCCCACAAGAAAGGAATCAGGAGGGCAACCGTCAACACGTTTGGGTACATTGCAAAGGCAATCGGGCCACAGGATGTCTTGGCAACTCTCCTAAACAATCTGAAAGTTCAAGAGCGACAAAACCGGGTCTGTACAACAGTTGCCATTGCCATTGTTGCAGAAACGTGCTCGCCTTTTACTGTTTTGCCTGCTCTGATGAACGAATACCGTGTCCCGGAGCTAAATGTGCAGAATGGTGTTCTTAAATCTCTTTCTTTCCTCTTCGAGTATATCGGGGAGATGGGCAAGGACTACATCTATGCTGTGACCCCACTTCTGGAGGATGCACTCATGGACAGGGACCTGGTGCACAGGCAGACTGCCGCTTCAGCTGTTAAGCACATGGCACTGGGCGTGGCTGGTTTAGGTTGTGAGGACGCGCTCGTGCATCTGATGAACTACGTGTGGCCGAACATCTTTGAGACTTCCCCTCACGTGATAAACGCAGTGATGGAGGCCATAGAAGGCATGAGGGTGGCCCTGGGTCCAGCTGTTGTCCTGAACTACTGTCTTCAGGGGCTATTCCATCCGGCGAGGAAGGTGCGGGAGGTCTACTGGAAGATCTACAACTCCTTGTATATAGGTTCTCAAGATGGGCTTGTGGCTGCCTACCCGGTTCTGGAAGACGAAGGGAATAACGCTTTCTGCAGATCAGAGTTATCGATGTGGATTTAGGTGCAAGATTTGTCTCGTTGTAGTAATTGTAATTTCTATCTGAGAAACTATAGGAACTGTTTGCCTTTCCTTCTGCAGCACAAGGCGCCAGTTCCACATTTTGTTGACATATTTTACGATGGAGTCTCTGCCACCGTTAACCTTCTCATCTTTATTTATTGTGGGTGTTTGCTTCTATTATGTATGCAATTGTATGGTGACACAGGTAGTGATGTTAGGGCTCATACATAGCAAGTGCGACTTGTAAATGCTGAAAAGATGGAAAGGTCCAGGTCCTGGCGGAACATCAAGTGTTTGGCTATAGGGGCTGCATATGAGAATCTTTTATTTTCTTGTTTTAACACTGGTGCTGCAGTACCCTAACAAGGCGGAGCAAATGAAGAGATGTAGTTTCTCCCTATGCATGTTCAATATTTTATCATCTCTGTTAATAAAGGCTCCATATCAAATGGTAGTATTTCTGATTTAGTGAGCCTCTGAACTTGATCTAAGAACTGTTTGATCCAAAATTGTTTGAACATCCTTGTTCGGCAACTTGAGATAATAATAGGCTGCGACTTTTACCAACAAGCCATCATGACCCGGTTCATAAAAGGTTTCAAGTCCTACTTTGTTGAACCCACGGATAAATAAGCAAGCAGAAGCGCAATATGTTTATACCATTATATAAATAAACAAAAAAAAAAAAAAACTTGGAAACTAAGAGAACATGTTTTATCGTTACTTCGCATCGTACCCATTTTGTGCGTGGTGCAATCTCTTTTCTCCTTTGTCAAGCCAAAGGATTGGTAAGGGCTAATCTCTTTTCCTTTGCGAACCCGAAGTGGTGGTAAGAAGTTTAATCTTTCTATCCTCCAAATGTAATACTGGAATATTTTTTCTGAAGTTGAAGCGATATATCGACTTCCAAGTTCATCGGATGTCTCCGAAGAGACAAAGGGGTAATAAAAACAAAGCAGTCTCCCTTGTTCAAAGCAGTTATTTCATTTTTTCTTATTTTTATTTGTTTACACATGCCCTATTCTAGGGCATAAATATAGTAACTTTTTTTTTAAGATTCACCATTGATTCAACTGTTTGGTAGAATCAAGTATCTTTGTTTTTTTTTTTTTTAAGGGTGAGTGGTTAGTTCCACCGCTCTTAAGAGAGGCCATTGACTCCCTCATGTGCCCACCTTTCTGGGTTTTCATAGAACATGCTTCAGGTCATTTTATGAGCCAAAGACAGAGTGTACTGGAATGTGACAATGATCACTTCAAAATTCAAATCTGAGTCCTTAGAGGAGCCGACCCACCTTGCTGCTGGAGTTCAATCCTTCAGACTGGTTGCACATGTGCTTCATCCCTCTTGACGTCTTCATTTTTGCCTCTCTAGTTAGTTTATTCACTCTTCAGAGACGTTTCACCTGACCCTTAAGACGTTTCACATCACCCTTAAGTAGTTACAACCAACAACACCTTTGGTTTGATACCCTCCATCTCTTTTCATCTTAATAGGAAGCAAGGGCTAATCTCCATTCTTTTGTGAATGCCAAGGGGAAGTAAGGAATGATCTTTCTTCTTTTGGAATATACTTCGGCGCAGTTTTCTCTTCTTGAATTAATTAAAAGGGGATCGAAACAAAAGAAAAAGTACTTTCTTGTTCGATCTCATTCTTAAATTTTTTCTCTTAATTAAACACTTACTTATAAGCTATAATGCGTTAAGCATTGGCGTCACATCAAATTAATATAATTATACAAGGATGATCAGATTTTTAAGTAAAGAAGAAAACAAGGAAGAAGGAGATAAAATCTCAAAAGAGCAGAAGTACTCGATGGTGAACTAATTTAAATGAAACAGCAATGTCCCTCATAAAAATTTCTTACTTTAAAACTAATAAGAAAATCTGAAACATTATGAATGTAGAGCTCATGGTTACATGCAACAAGAAAAAAATTTCTTACTTTGACACGCCTTTTTTTTAACTCTTCTTTCCTTATTTCCTCTCAGTGCACTTCCTTGTTAACTTTAGTTTTAAAATTTTAACATAAACCAAAATATGATTTTCAAAAATTTTATATAGATTAAATTAAAATTTTGAAAATTTATAAATAAAACTTTAAAGCTTTTAAAATCCAAGAGGGAGCCACTCAGCCACAGGCCCGGATCTACGGCATGCGGTCCATGCCTGTTGCAGGAGCGTAACAAATGGTCTGCCTCAGTCCGTTATTCATTTTCAGTCTTTCAACCGCATCAAGAAAATGTAGATTACAAAAACTTTTTGGAACATTTATGAAAACCCACTCAACCTTGAGGTGTATCCATAAAAAAAAAAAAAAGTGGATTCACCATCAGATTCTGATCTAAATAAATATTAACCTGATTTTGACCCACCTCGGATTGGATATAGTTTTAAATAAATATCCTATATTCAATATCTATAATTCGGTTCGGACTCCGCGTTGATCTAAAAATTGGGATTCATAGATGGTACATGAACCTGATCTATTGACAGGCCTAGGTGTTAAGCCTTCAATGAAAAGTATAGTTTCACACGAAAGATTGTTGAAAATCATCAAGAGCTTATAAAAGAGTTAATTAATTGATCAGTTATCTAACCCTAACATTTTTTTTTGTGCTACAGCCAAAGCTGCTAAATGTCATATTATTGGAAAATCTTCAAGAACTTATCTAGAGAGAGTTGGTTAAATGGTTAGTTGTTCTTTTTTCTAATAGTTTGGTATTTAGATCGAAGCTGCTAGGAGATATGTTGCGATCCTTTAAACTATGAACCCGAGGTTGGCGGGTTGTTAGAAAGTACTCATTTATAAAGCCGGACAGGGTTTATCCATTGAAGTAATATCAGTCGTTTACTATGATATGTCTCTCATGATTTTTTATCGTTATTCTTAAATAATATTTTATATTTTTTGTTTTTGGTTCCATGCTTACGTCTTATATGGATCGAACGTAGTCAGAAAATTTATGTTTCAGAAGATCAAAAAGATCAAGATAACATCGATTAGGAAGTAAGTGCATGCGTGTGGCCGCTAATGTGGAGAAGGCACATGTTGTTTACACACCAAGTGAGATATCAACTTCTTGTTCCATCTCATTCTTAAAAATTTTCTCTTGATTAAAGGTGAAACCCGTTTGAATATGGTGGAAAATGACATACAAATTGAGTGTAGCAGAAGAGCTATACCGAGACACAGGAAACAAGTTTGGTACCACATTAGTGAAAAAATTCAGATCTAAATATTCTAGATTTTGATGGAAAACCTTTGAATCTCCAGGAAAACTTGAAAGTTTTGAAGATGTGGAGTGGCATGGGCATCAACTTCCTTGTGATTCCTACACAAGCTTAAATGGGGAAGAATGGAATTCGGCTGTCACTCGAAGAATAGTCTTCCCACGCCTCACGGAAATAAAATTAAAAAATGCGAAACAAATAGGCTTAATTCAGTTTGTTTGGTTGACCTGGTCGTAGTCTTCGGTCAAGTTGGCAATTTGGATCTTGGGTCATCAATCATGGAGAAGACTAATGGTAACTTTGAATGATGGAAGGAAAAATGTTTTCTGTTATTAAAGTTATTTATTTTTATCAAGAGTTATTTCAGTTTTTTTTTTTCCACTGCACCAGTCCGTACTGGAATTTAGAGCGAAAGTCTGTACTTCCCTTGCAAAATTGAAAAAAATCTCTCCCTATTGTTAAAACTCTTCTAACCGATCTCTGTCGATCCAGCTACAGTCGGTTTGAATCATCTCCAACCAGGACGGGCTTCCTGTGAATTCGGCAACGTCAACAATAGCCCCACGTTGACAAAAACAGCGTCGCTGTCTCAGAGTTTGATCGCTCCTTCCTTCTTATGGATTCCATGGTCTTCTCCTTCTCCCGTGGACAACTTCGCCCTGGCAGAGTCCCCGTTTCCTCGCTTCTGCGTTACTCGCGACCTTTTTTCCTCCAAATTCGTCGAAACCGTCAATCTCGTGCTCATTCTACTCTAAGATAAAGACTCCCCACCAAGCCTTTCCCCATATTCGTGAGACAAAGCTTGGTTTTTTGCGAGAAGGATCAAGGTTCATTTGCAGTCTTCTTGGTCGCCGGGGATGGTTGGATTTGTCTCCGACGAATTGTTGGGTACCTTTGTGCCCATCCTGGTCTATTGGGTATACTCTGGGATTTACGTCTTGTTGGATAGGTTCGAGGATTATAGGTTGCACACGAGAGCTGAAGAGGATACTAAGAATCTTGTTTCCAAGCGGACGGTCGTGAGAGGCGTTCTACTCCAACAAGCAATTCAAGCCGTCGTCGCCACCGCCTTGTTTGCGGTATGTTTTTTTCAATCTTTCCGGTTGCTTCTGAGAACAAGTGAAGTTTATTTCTTTCTTTTTCAGGTTGCATGGTTAGGATGTAAGTCTTTGTTTGGCTTGCAGCACTTACCAAACGAATGGAATCAGTTTTGGGGGGTTTAATTGTTTTGGGTTTATGGATTTACTTTGTTGGAATGTTGTGTTCTTTATGTTTATCTTGGTCTTCTTGTCCTGTGCCTGTTTTTATGGACTTGGGGAGGTTGAATTCAGTCAATCCCACGATTGGCTTATGTGCTTTTTTTGTAGTCTGCTTTCCCGATTGTGTGTACTAGTGGTGAGAAGACTATTTAGCATCTGTATTTAGGATATTTTAATGAGAGTAAATTTTTCAAGGGCCTTGTTTTTTGTGTTGGATTTTGTGATCTGGATTCTTTGAAGGGCAACTTACGGTTCATGGATGCCATGGTAACTGGTTGTACTCGTTGTAGATAAGTCCAATCCCTTATTTTAGTTTACGTCTTTGAATCAAACCTGCTGTATACTGTAGAAGTTTTGATTCAGGGAGATGGTAGGGAGGCTTCAGGTTGAGTTCTTCCGGTTAGGCCACAACGCGGTACATGTGCTTTGGCTGTCTTAAAAGCATCCTAAGTGCAGATTTCACGGGCACCACCGTCTGTACAAGGCGTATACCAGCCACAGGTTTTATGCCTCCTGGAGTGTCACTGAGACTGATGTCCTAGATGTGGTCCATTCGTGTTAGAAATTTTGAAACAAAAGATGGACTTGTTTCGATTGGGGACAATTTCCATCTCATTTCTGTTATATGTCTCTAGCTTTTTACCCTCTACCAACAGTTTGTCTTTAAATTCTTGTTGCAATTTACCTACGAAATTTTGCTGTTCACATTCTTGATGCTCTCTCTCTCTAGGAACTAGGAAGCTGGTATGTCAAGAAATAATCTAGGCACAATATTAAGGTTGGTGAATGAACTGGGCGTGCAACTTGGATCTGTTCTGTTTAGCACATTAGCCTGAATACATGGTTTCTTTGTCGATTTGTAACATTTTAATTATCTAAGCCAGAAGAAAGGTATTTCAGCTCATTGGCAGATCCCATCCATCCTATGGCCTCCATTTCAGCATCCAAAAGCACTACAGACTCGGACACAGAGTCATAATTAGATGCAGACATATATGGACATCATTTCACTAAAAAACTGGTTGATACAATGCTGTTCCCATTTATAGAATGATACAGACGTTCTAGCCACAGATAGATAAAATAGTCACTTGTGCATCCCAATTTATTGGTTTCCAGAAGTGCTGAGAGCCTCCTGAATATAAACACATGATTGCTTAAACTAAAATTTGAACACAGCATCCGGTTTAGAATAAAGAGGGCTAGACAAAAACAACATGTATTATGAATCTCAGATTAGACCTCAAATAAATGTGTTCACATTGATTATGTTCACATTTACAAAGGCAGCAAACCTTGCAATGTTATGAACTTATAGATTCTTATATATTTTGAAAAAAAACCAGACAAAGCTAAATAGAATGGGAGGATTTTCTAACAAAGATGTTGTTTCTAACAATGATTCTAGATGTACATGGAAGCCAAATAATTTAACGTGTGTTGTCCTTCAATTTTTGAAAAGCAAATGTATTTGCATATTCACAACAACAACAAGTCTGTTATTAACCTATAGTTTCGTATATATTTTAAGCAAACATACAAGCAACAGAAATACAGGAAGATTTCTAATAAGGATGTCATTTTGAACAATGATAGCAAACCAACAATTTATTATGTTTTTTCCTTAAAGTTCTAGAAGACCTAGTCAAACACACACACATGCATCATCATCATTTACTCACAACTTGCGTTCTACGTCACCTTCTTTCTACTCAAGAGATGCCCTGTGCTTTCGATCTTACATATGTTCAGGCTCCCTATTACTCATCTAGGGCACAGTGACAACAACTGACCACTAGTCAAGATTGGGCACTGCCTTTCAATTTTCACATGCATGCACATCTACGGATACTATAAATACTTATTCTTGTTGTGAAGAATAAAAGACCTTCCATTTTTTCCTTGCTAAGAAATTGGGAAGATTTTAATTGTGGCGTTTTGACCAGTCAATTTAGCACTTCATCATGAATGCATAAGCAGCTCAAGTTGCAGTAAGATATACTGTAGGATATGTTGTCCATGCATTTTTCTACTGATGTGATTTTAGTTTGTTTATTTAAGGTTGTGAAATCTCCTGGAACCTTAGATTCTCAAGGAATTGGATTTGACCAAGTTTTTTTGTAGGACAAACTTTTAAAGCTGGTGTTGTCTAATCTTCTCTCTCTCTCTCTCTCTCGTGCGCGCGCTGGATGTTGACTGGGAATTTAATAAGTTTCTCTTTAAGTTTACAAATTTAGGATTTCTTTCAACATGAATATAAATTAGCATTCTTTTAGCTATCGGAAATCTCTTTGTAGGTCAATTACCAGATAAGACGGAGTTTTTACCTTTTTGGATATAAGCATCCTGCATGTGTTTAACTGAAGTAGTGTTTTATGGTCTTTTCTTTGTCTTACATTACCCTGTTGTTGTAATGTCTTGTAGTCTGGTAACTAGTCGTCATACTTTGCTTTTTAAGGTCGAATAGCTATGCTTGACCAGGGTTTCTAGAGAGAAGAAACTAAGCTGAGGGCATGGCTTTTGTTGATGTTGAAGCTTCCTTATAAAAGCTTCAAAACACATGGAACTTAATCTACTTGATATTGTAATTCTAGTAAGTACTGGTAGACTTGAACTGTGATGCATTTTCCTATCCAGCTTCAATGAAACTTTTTCATGTGCTCTCGGTCATGGCTTTATGTCTTTCAATTTCAGTTTCATGATAAATCTTTTCAATGTGCAGGTCAGTGGGAACAGTGGAAATGCTTCCTCTGCTCAACTCTCTACCTTTACACACGTGAAGCGGTTCTTTATTGCAATGTTTGTGATGGACACATGGCAGTATTTAATGCATAGATACATGCATCACAACAAGTTCCTGTACAAGCATATTCACTCCTATCATCATAGGCTTGTGGTCCCTTATGCCTTTGGCGCCCTATATAATCATCCAGTGGAGGGGCTGCTTATGGATACTGTTGGAGGTGCTTTATCATTCCTCATCTCAGGGATGTCATCTCGTGCTTCCATTTTATTTTTCTCTTTTGCTACCATCAAAACAGTTGATGATCATTGTGGACTATGGTTGCCCGGAAACTTGTTCCACATTTTTTTCCAAAATAATACTGCATATCATGATATTCACCATCAACTTTATGGAAACAAATACAATTTCTCACAGCCATTCTTTGTTATGTGGGATAAGGTCCTTGGGACATACATGCCTTACACTCTTAAGCAAAGAAAAGATGGTGGTTTAGAAGCTTATCCAAACAAAGACTGAGGCAGATGGTAATATTCTGTTCATGTAGAGTCGCACTTATAGGACATGCACATAAATAGATTGGTGAGCAGCGTTATTGTAATCTACTTTTTCATTTTTCTTTTAAACAGAGAATTATCAGCTCTTATGTGTACCTGAATGGTCTTTAGTATTTAATGACATTGTTGCATATAAATCCCTCCGCAGCTGTCTGGTGGTTCTTCTGAGAAGAGCATTGAACTACAGGAAATAAATGAAATATTCTGATGTTCAGTAACTTGAACATGATTTTTGTGCACGATAGACCATAACTTGGTGTGCCCTTCAGTGATGTGATTCAGTGCAAACTCGATGACATTTATTAATTGCCCTCCCGAGGTGTCTTGATGTACATTCAACCATGTGAACCGTTGCTGTATTCCTGAAAATTGTTCAATCTGAAATAAGGTTTGGAAACTTTAGATACAAAGCTTCATTTTTTCATGTGTAATCTGCTACCTGAACCCTTTCTCAAAAAAAATCCTTATATTTAACATCATGGCTCAACTTTTGCCTGCAAGTTCTCTGCTTATTTGGTGTGAGCAACTTGTGGATGTCAACGAACTGGAATGTAACCAACTCAAAATCTGCAGATGAATGGGCTGATCAGGCCCAAGATTTTGTTTCCTGTTGGGCAGGAGGTTTTTGGGTTTCCTGCACCCTTGACCTTGTAACTTAGGTGGAATTCCTCTACTGTTACATGGAAAGACACGTAATATCTTGGCTTACTGGTAGTCTTCTTCCATTTCTACATTTGGTGCAACATAATGTTAATGAAATGTCCGTATTGCCATGAATTTGCTTCAAGAAAACATGACCTGGAAATTTCCTGTGGTTCCTCCAAGTCGACTGATGATACTTGTGCTGTCGTGCACTTGCATCTTTCGTATTACATGAAGTGTCTGAGCATTTTCACAGCTAAAGAATGTCTGAACCAGTTTCCAGACTGCTACAAAAAACTACAATATTGGTACTCTTGATGCCCCGAATTTCAATTTTTTTGTAAATGTCTCGTTTAATTGCTTTAAGTATGTCTATGCATGTGTAAGCATCCGTGCAATTATCGACGAGTGTTGGTCTCTCAGATCTGCATACAGTCCAACAATGCATCCGGAACCACAACAGCCAAGTCAACATATCTCGTGAGAGGCTCCCGTCGGGGTTTTAGAATATGAACCACAAGCCAAAAGGATATGTCATTAGGGATGTTAATATATTAGATCTGGATCAGATATTGAACCGAACCATTCCAAGAAAATTGGATATAAAAAAGAATATTCTTTTCGATTAAGACATCCGGCCGGATTCAGATTTAAAAAATGACATCCGATCAGTTTCAGATTCAAGTGTACATAGTTATTTGATCGGATTCAGATCCAAACATGCATGCATTTTTGAAAATCGGTTAGACTCGCTTTCAAAATTTAGATTCAGATTTGGAAATAAATGTAAAAAACGATTTGTATTCGGATATAAATGTAAAAATCAGTGTGTATTTCTAACATGCAAAGTGGAAACATGATTGGCTGCGCATATGAAAATATTTCTGCTGGAAAGTGCAGCCAGATCTTTTGAGTAGTTTTAGACAGGATGAGTTGGCGCGGTAAGCTCTCATGCGAGCAATCATGGTTCGATTTAAACGGGCCTCACTCTCTTCCTTTCCCTTTTATGTGATATATTTCGACACCATAAATGCGCAAGGGATTCGACTGGTACGTGCGCCTTCCCATTCCACAATGGCTTGGAGCTAAACTGGCATGTTGAAGGGGTACAGGTCCTGGTTTCCCTTGAAACTCCTTCAAGAATACTTGCTTGCAGTAACTCTGGTACAAACACTGCGTAGAATTTTCATTACAATTAATGGCGTTTTTTGGTAGTCTCTCTCTCAAACTAACCATTCTTAATGTCTGTTCATCAACGCCTAATTTATTTTCCTCTTCTCTCTGTATTGTGCATTGACATGATCACCGGCCATGCTGAGACCCACCTCAATAGCCCCACCTCAATAGCAGATTGGTGGGTTGTTCTTTGAGCTCGATTATTTCTAAAACGCAGGAATCAAGTCGAGGTGATTCGAAACCATAGCTGTTTTTCCGCCCAAACCCCCATTAATTCCAGGGTTTCTACAGCTAGCTCTGCCCATTTATCATTCTACCTTTCCGTTCGTAATTATTTGCCTATTAAATAAGGGACCATGACAAGTCCCCTTGTAAATGCTAAAAGCATTGTCCCCATCTTGAAGAATATCTTGAAAGGCCTTTATTTCCTTCGATCAAATGGGCAGATGAAGCTAGATCTAGCCAGATCATGGAAATTGGGTTGATTTTTTTTTAGAATTTTTATAGTTGTGGCTCAAATAATAGGCCTGCATTACTGAATGAATGGGTAGACTTTATCTAGAGGACATCTTGCTGTTGCAGTAAAAAGGCTAACGATCCGATTCTGCAAACTTTTTTCTCTTCTAGTAATATGAACCTTGAAGTTCATGACCTTCGCCTGCAAAACAAGAGTTCATCAACTTGCGTCATAGTTGTGGACACAACACTTTTAGTTCATGAACTTGGTTGTTCAAGTTAAGAATCAAAACGTGAAAGAAGATGGGGTTTGGTCAGAATTACTGTCTAGAGACCCCTTTTATCTGACTGAGCATAGGGTAAGAAACATGTCTATTCAGAGAAGAATCATATTATATTATTATGTTTATTTACTTGAGCTTCTCCACAATTTCCACCACTGGTTTATATTGATTCAGTCTAACTAATATTTCAACAGATCCTGTGTGGTACTGTGATAAATCTGATATTTCCTGTTTGCGTGTGTACAGACTACTTGACAACCCTTGTGGCAAACCGCCTTTCACCATTGTCATCTCACAACAAAATGTGGAGCCACTCGCGGTTACATTTCTTCATATCTTCATCGGATCAGTCTTCAAAATTTGGGCCAACTAGCCAATGGGCATGATCGATTACATCATATCAGCCATCGTCTGTGTTGAATTTGATCTGACGTTGCCTCTTATCCTGAACCACTGAAGTGGATGAAGCTCAAACATCTCCTGCATCTTGCCAGGCAACTTGTGGTGGATGATACCCTGAGATATACACTTGCCCCCACTTGGATCAACTGGCTCTCAACTTCAAAGTAAGCAATCGCGGCCTGCTCTTATGATGGTTGGTCCACGTAAACGTGTGTGATTGCAGATGGCTCGATCGTCGGAGACGATGGCCCAAATCCAATCACTCTAGTAATCACTTTCAGTCATGAGCGACATTCTTGCAGATTCTGTGATCATATCTTCCTTTCCTATTGAATGGCATTGATGATTAGCTACAGGGGCATGGCCCCATAGACTGCAGCTGCAGGACACCCGTTTCATTTCAGCCATTGGGGTTCCTTTCAAGAAAGGGAGACTGAGGCTCAAGTTGATAAGCAAGAATTTAATGCCGAGTTGCCAATACAGTTGTGATGTCACTACGAGGTAGCAAGATGTTGGCATCCATTACAGAGGAGGAATATGATCATTCCTTCCTATGCATAAATGATTTATTCATTTATTCCTTCGCTTGCTTGATTTTGTGTGGTGCATGTGTTTTATAATGATGAGAGTCAAGCCGAAAATAAAATCAAAATGAATGTGGGGGAGCTTAGCCTGCTCATATGATAGGGACATTCAAATGCTCAAAAGATTACAGCTCTCTTTCTCTCTCTCTCGCTCTCTCTCTCACACACACATGTGGCAAGCTAGCGGCGCAGAGGCGTGTGCACACACACCCCCACAGACCGACACTGAGTTTCTGCTAAAACAAGCATTGTAACTCTGTAGCCATTCCTGCAGAAGAATTTTATCCATTTAACATAAATTCTGCTTATGGGTCCACAAAGTATGCAGCTGTTTTAGATTGAGATGGATGAAAAAACCGAGGCCAGCACTGGCAGCTTCAAACATGGCGTCCTGGTTTGCCCATCTAATTTTAAAGATGTTCATTCCCACTTAAAGGTGTTAAGAGTTGGGGCTGAAACCCTGTAACTTGAGCTCTTCCATGGCGTCGTCCTTACAAGATTGTGGGCGGCGCTCAACTCATTGAGCTGAGTTGACCTCTAACAGACACAACTATTTGGTGGTCCGGTCCTTGTGAGGTTCATCGTGGTTGAGATCCTAAACTAAATTATCCATAGTACTTAAAACACACCTAATGTTGCGAAAGGAGCAACTTGTGGCCTCAAACTTCCGGCGACCAAAAGGGGAGGCCTCAACTCTTTTCCGGCGGTGGATAGTAGCACTCTCTCACCCAAAAAGACTTCATATATACTCGCTCAGTCATCATTTAAGAGTGGATTAAATTGTTAAAGATGTTTAAAATATAGCAATAACTTGCCGCACGGGCTTCCACGACGCTAAAAGAATCTTAGAATCCTCATTTTTTAACTAAAAAAGAAAAAAAAAAGTGGGCTGCTAAAACCAAGTTCGTTGTTAACCCTTTCATTTTCTTATTACAATGTCAACCGAAAAATAATGATAATTTACATTTATTTACTTGTAATCATAGATATATTTCACACATGCAAACTTTTCCCAAAAATTTTCTGCAAATTATAAAGCTATCACAAGGATTCCCGGAATGAAAATTGCTCGTATGATTCCGAATAACATCAGCTGATCAGCAGAATAATTGCTCGACAACAATAGCGTTTATGACACAAAAAAAGTGATACAATTAATGAAACAGAACACGAGTTCTTACACGAATACACAAACTGAATCGTGAAATCCACCACAAACTTGAAAAATCTTGAAATTGAGACAAATATCATATGTTCACAACTGGGAGATGGAACTTGGGCAGGGGAACTAAAGCACGTTTACGGGCTTGGGGTGATAGGGCGGCGCCTGCAAAGGTTCCAGGCACGGCCCACATTTATCGGCCGGCGGTTTGATCAATGAGTCGACGGCGATGTTGACCGCCCTTTCGCTCCGGCAACCTAGAAGGCTCGGCCTCCTCTTGTTCGCACCTTCTGGTATCGGCAGGCCCGGACCCGAACCCAAGCCCAAGCCCATGCCCCTACCATCAGCGCCTGACACCCGGCCGACCACGTCTGAACCGTCGGCCATGCTTGCAGTCGCTACGCTCCACTCGATGCTAGCCTCGCTGGGCTCGTAGCAAGACGGCGACGCAGTGCTGGACATGGCGCGCCGGAGGTATGACCCGACTTGGCTCGACACCACGTCGAGCTCGAACAGGTCCGAGCTCGCATCGCTGGCTGCATCGTCGTCGCGCGGTCCGGCGCCCGGCGACACCACGTCCGCACGGCGTGAGGACAACCTCCGGCCGCTGGAAACTCTAGGGCCCACGTCCTCTGACCTGAATACCTCTATGGATATTCGAGGCTTCTGAACATCAGACCCGACTTTAGCGGGGATCTTTCCCGGCAAATTAGCGGTCGGAAATGTACCGGTTTCTTTCCTTGCCCTCTCGAACCTGCCGGATCTCAGCAGGAGTTCTGGAGGGAGCTTGAGGATCCGGTCTGCAGGATCCGATATGCCTAAAACGATACGCTTCGACAAGGACTCAGGGTAACCGGATCGGATGTCGAAGATCGGTTTTCGAGGTTCTTGGACCTTCACGTTGTCGGTCCGAACCGATTTCATCATCCCAGAGCAAGGGCATCCCATGAACACTATTCTGTTCTTCTGACGCTTCCCGTTGGGTCGCGGTTCGGTCCTCGGCTGGTGGCTCCGAAGGAGGGCTGCTTGGCTGTTGGCGCTCGACTCGGAGCTGCGACTGGGGGTCACCTGTTTGTAGATCCGCGGACTCAGAATCCCGAGACGCAACTGGCCGTCGTCCTCCCCTTTGAAGTACTTCTCGGCGCCGAAGACGCCGATCTCCTCGTCCTTGGGCTTGAGGCTGGGGAGGAAGGGGTTGCCGGCGGTGAAGAGACTCGGAGATGTGCCGGCGATGCCGACCGAGTCGGCAAGCTTCAAGACGACAGCAGGGCCGTCGAGTCGGTGGTGCTGGCGATGCCGGAAGGCGGGCGAGTCTCGGAGGTGCAACTGGGAGATGCCGGGCGTGATGGCCGTGCTGTAACTCGGAACCAGAGTTCCGTTGCCGTCGGCTGTGATCCTGAGGGTGGTCATAGTTTTTATAGAGAAAGACAGACGACGAGAATTTAGTTTGATGGCACAACACAGTTCCTGGCACAGAGAGAGAGATCAGAGAGATTGTAGCCTGACGGCACAACTCAGTGACTCACAGCTAGAGAGAGAGAGAGAGAGAGAGAGAGAGAGAGAGGGAGGGAGAGAGAGGAGGTGATGGAACAACACAGTGGGAGAGATATAAATAGAAGAGTGACGTTGCATGGAACACCAGGGAAGCGATTAGGAGAAGATTTAATGGCGGTGAGTGAGGAGACAGAAGGGATCGCACAGGGTGAAAATGTAGAGCCCATTCAATATTCATGGCCTTGATCGAGCTCCTGTAAAATGGGTTGGATCCGTTCGGTTCGGCCTCGATCTAGGACGTGGGTTTTGCTTTTGAAATTTTAATCAGTTGAAATTTGTTATTTTGCATTGGAAACACGCATTTAGATTTTGTTGTCTACATTTTGGATTCAAATTTGCTCTCACATATATATATAATTTGTATTGCTGAAATTAGATCAAGTCAGATTGATCTAAACTCTAAAGCTAAAGAGGAAACTAACCTTGAAATCTCCATTTATTCCTGCTGGTTTCCCATCAGCATTCCACATAATGATAAGAAAAACGTAAACATGTTGAACAAAAATTTGTGGCTATGTAGTCAGATGCCAAGAACTTCGATGTTTCATAATTTTTTACTGTAAATGTATCGCCCGTTCATTTGGAGAAGATAATTTTACAAGAACATGCTTTGACTTCTGAAAGGGCTTCCAAAAGCATGTTCACGTTTGAATATGTTAAATTTGACTGCCTGATTTACACACCAAATAAGCTGTTAAATGAAAAAATAAAGTTAATTAGGTCTTTCTTGTTATGCAACAAAAAACTGGATGTTTCCACGGTAATTAATCAAAAAGTAAGCTCTGAACACCCTGACCGACGTCTCAACTTAATGATATTTGCAAGTTGCAGGCACCAAACTGCGATAATTTCAGCTTACTCGTGACTCTGCTCTGATTAATGTTAGGTAAAAATTTACAAAACATGATATACATCACCAATACTGCTCCCATTGTTCTCTATTTGGGCGACTTCCTATTTTTTGAATGAAAATTAATCAATAAGCACTATACAATATTTAATAAAATAAAAAAGGGGACCATGAAGCAGATGTGACACTATATAAACCACCAAGCACTTTCCACACTTTAATGAAATGGAAAAGGTGATTATGAATGCGGGGAATTTTCCCCGATATTAACGTGCCAGGGCTGGGCTGGTGGTCCTTAAAAAGTGGGTTCACGGTAGCTTGGTGAAGGAAAGGGCGTGGTTGGATGCAGTCACCGCCACCGCATCAATGCATGACTATGAGAGCGAGGGTTGGCGTCCTCGACCAGCCATTTTCATCACTTATGCTGGTAGTTAGCTGCCTCACATTTCACTTTCACTTTCGTTAATACCTATGTAACAAACATTGTCTTCTTTCATACTATAAGTGTGTCAAATTATCATTCATCTCTCTTCTCTAATGTCATTGCTTCTACCTGACCTTCCATTGTTAGTAGTCTTTCAAATTCACCGTCCATTCGTTTTTTTTCCTCTTTTATCCTTCTCCCCACCTGTCTACTTCTTGGGGTCATGTTTGGAGGCTGTGGCTCATTTCATCTTAGTGGCGCATTTGAGAGGAACGCAACAACAGGGTCTTCAAGGGCACCTTCTCTTCGCTAGATTCTGTAGCTCACAAGAATCTTGTGTAAAGAGATGTTCAGTTTGCCATTCGATTGAAGTGCCGTTGCCCGTCTGCGGCTGGGTGACTGTGCCGCTCTGTCTTTCCTCTCTCACTCTGCCTCTCTTATTTTTTTGTGCATTGTATTGTATATTTCTTCTTCTTGCTTCTATTTTTGCTGTTTGTTTTTTACGGATTGTTTTTGTATCTAGGGGACCTCTTGTTCCCAAATTTTGATATATATTCTCATTTCATCTCTCTTTCTTTCTCTCTCTCTCTCTATATATATATATATATATATATATATATATATATATATATATATATATATATATATATATAGTAGATACAAGGCCACTTGAGTAATAGATAAAACGAGGCCTTTGAAGTTATTCTTAAAAGTGTTTCAAACAAAATGTGAGACTTCTTGTGTTTTATAACATTGATCTGATATAAATCATGCTTTAGTTCCAGTCATTTTTATAAAAAACAAATTTGGTACTTTCACTATCAAAATTTGTTGTTATAAGAGCTGTTATTAAAAAACATTATTTAAGTAAGAAAACGACTACTTTAATATGTGTTTCTCACCAAATCACTTTTAAGATCGTATCTATAAGGTTATATTGTAAAAAGTATTTAATAATTAATTTGAATTGATGTGGTTTTTTCTTTAACCGAAGTGGTCTGGTTTTTACCAACACATACACCTTATCGGCCAATATCCTTCACGAGTCTAACACCTATGACTAAAAAATTAAAAATAATCGCTAAAGACATCATCAACAGAGTAGAGCAATAGTTTTTTTTTTTTTTGAGGCTGAACTTGATAAATGGCATGACAGAATAAATTTCTGAATTTTTTACAGTGGGCAACAGTATTTTTCAAAAAAAAAAATGATAGGGTCCAAATAATTTTGTTTGTAAAATTAAGTGGTCAAATTTTTATTCAAAATTTTAGGGGGGGCCATGGCCCCCACTAATTGACCCAATTAGTTCTGCTATTGGCTAATTATGTTGTGGCGACTTTTTTTTAGCTAAAACTATTAAATAATTGATAGAAAATGAGAAGTTCAAGACGGACACCTACTCTAAGAAACCTGCCTTCTCAGAAACAGATCATCTAAAAATCTCATTAATATAACGTTCCTAATTGGTTCAATATTTTTAAGACAATTTCTCCCTCTTTCTTTTTTGTCTCTTTAATCATCCTCACGAAAAAATTGCAGTTACTTTGTTGTGTAAAAAACTTCAGATGGTCTTCATAAATAGACTTTACCTAAAAACTTAAGTAGTCATTTGTAATTTTTTCTTAAACTTTAATACAATTTTGTGTTATTTTAAGTCCGAGTTTTTATATTCAAGCTGGTAACAGTTCATTTCCAAAATATATATATATATATATTTTTACTCTTTTTTCTTTCATATCTAATATAGGATTTCAAAAATCTATCTAGCTCATCTGTTTTTGTTGCTCTCGCGGTTGTGTTTGATAGACTTGGATCTTAGATTGGAAGCTACAATTAAAAGTACATTTTGATAGATAACATAGATTTTAAATCCAATATACATATTAAAACCCAAGGATTTATGGTCGGTAGAAAATTCAAACTTAAATCCATAAAAATCTCATAAGATCCACTAACACAACCCAAAATACTAATCAAACAAACACGACCCAATAATAATGAGACAAACACATGTTGGATCTCATTACCACATGTAAACCCTATCGATTTCGGTACAAGCCGGTTCCAAGTCGATCTCACAATTCGACACCTACAATCCGGCCAGCGAGCTTACTATTCTGACAGGGATCCAGATCCAGGTCGAGATGAACCTGCCATTGGCTCGATTGGATCATTTCGTAACCGGCGGCAAACCTGTGGCGGCCTCCCTCTCTCTCTCCTCTGCGTCTCTGAGAGAGGGCAATCCGAATGCCTCCTTCCGTTACCCAAACGCCCCGATTCCTCCTCCACCACCATCATCATCACCACCACCGCCACCAATGGCGTTTCCCACTCTCCTCCCCCTCAGACGCTCTCCACTCCCGCCGTCGTCTCCCCAGAAGGCCTTCTCCCTCCCACTCTTGGGTCAGGGCGTCTCACTCCCTGCCTGACACTCAAACACTCGTCTCTTCCTCCTCAAGCGCGAGCTCTAGCCTCCACCCCTCCTCCGAGATTCTTCGGACCAGGGATGCCCTCGTCTCCCGCCAGAAGACGGCCGTCGAGGTCGTGGAGGAGTACCTGGACAGGCTGCGGCGGACGGAGCCCCTTCTCCGTTGCTTCCTCCACGTCGCCACCGAGGCCGCCCTCCGGGAAGCGGAGGACCTCGACCGGAGAATCGCCGGTGGCGAGGAGGTCGGGGAGCTGGCCGGCGTTGTCGTTGCGGTGAAGGACAACCTCTGCACTGCGAATATGCCGTCCACGGCAGGGTCGAGGATCCTTGAGGGTTATCGCCCCCCTTTCGATGCTACTGCTGTGCGGAGGATGCGGGAGCGCGGAGCTATTGTGGTTGGAAAGACGAATATGGATGAGTTCGGGATGGGGAGCAGCACAGAGGGCTCCGCTTTCCAGGTCTTGTTTGTTCACCTTTCCTCCCTTCAAGAATGGATTTTGAATTTGGGTGTGAATTCACCAGAAATGTGAAACTAAACGAATGAGGAGATATGCATCTGAGACTGCATCAATTTGATCATAAATTTGTTTACTTGAGTTGAATTGTTCAGACCATCGTAGTTTCCATAGTGACTAAAGTTGTCTCGTATTTTACATAAAAAATGGCGAATAGTGAAAATGCAACGGAAACAACAAATTTGAGAGGTCTTGTCCTTTTTCGAATGGAGCTGCTCTCCTAGTTCGTAAGTCAGAATCCTTCTTCCGCAACTACACTGTTTTTCACTGCGTTCTCCATGTTCTTTCTTTTCTCCCTTCTAATGCTAATTTGATCACTGTATTATTAATTGAAAGCAATTTACTGTACATGCCGTAAATCAACTTATACTCTTGATGGGAAAGTTATTTGATTGAGTAATGTCTAATTTGATCTCAGCTTAAACTCCTCTTGTTTTTGATTGGTTCCGTTGTTTCCTGATAGGCAACTCTGAACCCTTGGGATACATCTCGTGTTCCTGGCGGATCATCTGGTGGATCTGCTGCTGCTGTTGCTGCACGACAATGTGTCATTTCTTTGGGAAGTGACACTGGTGGAAGTGTCAGACAGCCTGCATCCTTTTGTGGTGTTGTGGGGATAAAACCAACGTATGGACGGGTTTCTCGCTTTGGGCTCATGGCATATGCATCGTCACTGGATGTTGTTGGGTGTTTTGGTTCTTCAGTTGTTGACAGTGCAATCCTTCTCCAGGTGATATCTGGCCATGACAAGATGGATGCCACGAGTAGTAAGCATGTGGGTGGCCTTGTGCTTGACTTCCCTTTTCTTTTCACGACTGCACCAATTAAGGAAATGCATGCTTTAACAGAGACCGTTCTTCAAAGTTTGATAGGAAATTGTTGGATTTCAGACCTTCAGTCATGCTTGTTTGATTGTTCCTTTTTTCCTGGTTAACTGCGTCACTTTCTTCATATTTCAATTTGCATTACAAGATTTCTTAGGTAGGCAAATATGGCATGGACTAACTGATAGGGCATCAAAACTTGATTATTCTTTATCTTGTCATTGCATGCCTGTTTCAGGATGTTCCCAAATATGCATCTGAGCTTTCACCTAAAGAGTACCTGGAATCGAAACCTTTGAAGGGATTAAGAGTTGGTGTCATCCGTGAAACGTTAGGGGAGGGTGTGGATTTAAGTGTAGCATCCTCAGTTCAGGGTGCTGTTTCACACTTGGAAGAGCTTGGAGCTGCAGTAAGAGAGGTTTACTTCTATCCTGCACCACTCATTGCTTACACGTCTTTTTAAGATCTCCCTTTATTTTGTTATTTGTTTCCTGGATCCGATTCAATGTCGTTATGATGTATTTTAGAGACAATTCAAGCAAGTATTACATTTTGTGGCTTGTTCAAACAATGTGCAGGTATCTGTGCCTTCTTTTGATCTTGGGTTACCGGCATATTACATCTTGGCATCATCTGAAGCTTCTTCTAATTTGGCTCGTTATGATGGTGTAAGGTGCTTGCCTAGGAAGCTTGAGATATACTTGTTCAGAATTTCATGGTTCTATCCTTTTACTTGTACAACGATTGTGCTGGTCTAATAAAGCTGCAATATTCAGCTTGTCAGATAGAATGATTCTGGTAGTTAACAAGATTTTCACACCTGTATATCTGAATGTTCTGTAGTGTTTCATTGTGGCAGATATGGAAATCAGGTTTCAGCTGGTGAGCTTAGTTCTCTCTATGGAAATTCACGGGCCAATGGATTTGGTCCTGAGGTGAGTTTCATTTGGATATCTGTCATCAAGACATATTTGAGAATCAACCTTATTCCTTGTAATGTCTTATGTATTGACATCAGATAATGCTTATCTCTAAGTTTTGCACCGTGTCCTGAAATGAGTTATGATGTTTCTTCAGGTCAAAAGGCGAATATTGATGGGAACATATGCTCTTTCTGCTGGATATTTTGATGCATACTACAAACGGGCACAGAAGGTATGAGATACTGTCTGTGTTGACTAACATATTGAAATGGTTGGATATAGATATTAACCTTGGATTAGTTCTCCTTCATTTTTATGTGCGTGAAGAAGAATTCATGAACTCATTGGTGTCTTAGGTAAGGACTCTCGTCCAGAAAAGCTTCAAGGCAGCGTTAGATGAAAATGACCTACTTGTTTCCCCTGCTGCTCCAACAGTTGCATATAAAATAGGTAGCATACGATCTTTCTGTTCATTTGCGTTAAGTTCTAGCTGTGTGAGGTTCATCCTTATGTGCCAAACTGGAAGTCATACTGTAATGTTTTGACAGGTGAAAAAGCAAATGACCCTTTGGCAATGTATGCTGGTGATATCATGACAGTAAGTTCTTTTAGACGCTCTTAGCAGTCTTGGTATTCAGATATGTGCTGCAATGTACGTATGCTAGTATATGGTATGGATGGGATTGGCTGGTCTAAGATGATTATATTCTGAAAAGAGCAGTACAAGTCACTGATTTCAGTGGGGTTGTTCCTTACCACAAATTTAGGTGGATCTTGCATTCTCTTGTAATTTTCAGTTTTTAACTCAAGAAGAAGAAAAGGTGTTAGCTTTTGTGCCTCTAAAATTTAGTCTGGTCCAGATTTCTTAATAGAAATTTTGATCACTTAATGGTACATCTAATGGTACAAAGTGCTTACATGTTAGATAGCCAGATTTCCTGTTTGTGTTCTTTTTTCCACTTCTTTCGTGATCCAACTTGTTTTATTGCCGGAGTTTCAATTATTACCCTGTTGAGCTTGAGCTTCCATAGTAATCTACTAACCATGAACCCATAGTCTGCTTGATAAATTAATTTTCTGCGCTCAAGTAGCCTCTCTATGGTTTCTTTTCCGGAAAATGGAAATGCCAGCTTCTGTTACCACTAGCCAAGTTTTGGACAGGTGGATCATGGGTATGGTGAGAGAGTTACTCGTTAGCATAATGGAATCCACTCTAATGCCAAGAATCTTTCAATTTTCCCATGTAAAGATGAACAGGCAGATTAGGTTCAGTCTTCTCTTATATATCATGTGCTGGGAAAAGGAATGGTATAACTGATGAAGTTATGCCTTGTGAAAATATCATTCATGAATTTATTTATGGTGCCTAATGGGGTCTCACTGCACCTTCCTTACATTCTGAGTACATCTGGCGTCTTCTGACTTGACTTTCTTCAATCAGGTAAATGTGAATTTGGCTGGATTGCCTGCTTTGGTCCTGCCATGTGGACTAGTTGAAGTAAACAACACAAGTCTTCCTGTAGGTCTTCAGATGATTGGTGCAGGATTTGATGAGGTAACATCTTTTTTAAGTTTTTTATGCTTAAGGGAAACCTTTTTATTATGTGCTGGAAGAAGAAAGGATCTTTGTGATGGTATGCTTGATTTTTAAAGTTGACCAGCGTGAATATGTCAGGGTTATTATTAGAAACTTTACCTGTAAACATGCCTTCACTTCACCCAGGCTCCGACGCAGTCTTGGACCCCAAAGGCAAGGGGGATAAAGTGGACCAGAATGAATATGTCCGAGTTATTATCAGAAAACTTTACGTGTAAATGTTGCCTTCACCCAGGCTCCGATGCAGTTTAGGACCCCAAAGGCAGGGGGAGGAACCTCGTCCAGGCTGTGGATGACCCCGCTCACCTGAAAATCATGCTTTCAGTTTAGCAAAGTCACATAGTATTGGAGTTTATACCAGGTTGGATGATGCAACCTTTGCTGAAACTCAATGGTTCTTTTTTGATCGATCATCAAAAGGCTACTTATGGCACTGTATTTCTGACTTCAAACCATACCAAATGCAATAAATGCTTGCATTTTCTTCGAATTATCCTGTCCGTTTATATTTTCTTTGGAGCACTGCAAGCTAGATTTAATGTAGTAGGACTGGTAGTTTGGGTTTTATACAGGGCCACTGCTATTCCAAAGATGGTCTGTTATTGGTGGCTGGATGGGTATTTGGAAGGAAAGAAATGCTAATGCTGAACACTATGACCAGAAATTGCATAATCTCTGGCTCATATGTGCATGTGAAAAGTTAAGCTTTTGATGTACATGCAAGGCTTACTACAGTTAAGTCATGAGTGGGTGTTGTATTGCCTTGCCTAGTGTTCTGGTCTCTTCCTATATGGGCTTTCTTGCTATTCCGTTCCTTCTTGTCATGAAGGAAAGAAAGTTGCAGAGTTGCAGTGGAGTTTAAGAAGTAGCTTGCCTAACGGATTTGATGAATTTTTTGTTTGATGAACTGAGTCAGGTTCTATGTACGATTATCTACTCTGAAGTCTAAACCAATTACATTGTTGTTCCAGGCAACATTATTGAGAGTTGGACACATATTCGAACAGACATGCCAGAGCTCACAATTTATCCCACCTATGTTGGCAGATGATTTTGTATCCTAACACCTGCATGTCTAGATAGGTGGTGAAGCCTGATACACCATAATGAAACTTTGGCGAAGGTGAGTTTTTTTTTTTGGCTTTCTAAGAATTCCTCGGTGGACTTGTGGCATGCTCTTCAACCCTAATTCCTCAATAACTACCATCCTCTTCAACCCTGAAAGTTTGCCACTTCATTGGTTTTATCAGGTCTGTCATCTACTAGCACCTTATTATCCAAAGAGTGGAAAGCAAAAGTGCTCGAAGATGGACTTTTGGCTGCAACACCTGTTTGAATGAACCTACTGCAGGAAGCTGCTCAAACTAGAGATTCAGCATTTTCGTTAAGATTGTACAGGGTCTGGTTAGGCAGGTGCCATTTTAGCGGCTTATTTAGTTTAATCTTCATTTCTGCATTTGATCAGCTATTGCTTTTATGATGCCTTGATCGGTTTTAGTTATATCAAGCTAACAGTGTAAGCTCTTCCTGCGCAATAAGGGAAATGCCCATGGTTTTAAGATACATGAAGCGCTAGAATTACCACCTTTTTGTGGTGGGTTGAGGTTAAGATTAGGAGATGCCATCCCCATTAGGTTGATTCAGATTCTTGTTGCCACTTTCGAAATTTTTTCTGTATGCCCCAACCTTGCCGTATAAGGCCAGTGTATGATTTTATTTGGAGTTGAAATTGAGAGAGTAAATTTAGCATTCCTCCATGTTCATCTACTGTATTACATGCCAGTGATAAAGTACTTCCACAAATAAATCCTGTAAACTTGAAGTTAATTTTTTAAATCACTAAGAAGTGCAGTGAGGTTTTGGAGTTCTATCTTAGTAACATTTCAGGTGAAAGTAACTTGTAAGGGCACTTTGTGGGGTCGTGTGTGTCTCTAGAGGTCTCTGTAGCAACGGCTACAATGAGTCCGAACACTCTTCGTTCTCATGATGTCTCCAATCAGGAATGCTCCGGTTTAGATGCTAAATGTTTTGATGCTACTAATTAACGTTGAGACAACTTAATCCTCGCTTGAGGCTCTACAGATTTGAATTCAATGAAGTAATCGTAAGGAATTTTGAGGGGGTAGTCTATGGTTGTCATTCTTTAAGATAATTCATCCAAATTCCAAACGCTAAATTGGTGTTCTAATGCTAGTGAAGAGGAAAGGGGACAAGCATAGTTGGGTGCCAAATGAAGGAAAGAAGAAACAAGGAAAGAGCCTTGAAAATTTTGATAGGAAGTGACAACAGAAAAATGTTTATAAAACAGTTATATAAGTAAAATGGGATGTAAGTGGAAGTGGTAAACACCAAAATTTCAATAACTCGAAAAAAAGTAAAATTAAAGTCAATGAAAATTTAGCTGTATAATTACAATAACATGATCTCACATGTAACGTTTTAAAAAGATATATATAAAGTGTATTAGCAAAAGTAAAAAGAAAATAATGAAAAAGACCATCTTTTAAGAGAAAACAAATGATTTGAGAAACGAGTTAATCATTTGAATCAGAGGAGGTCACCGTAAATAACAAACAAACTTTGGTTTATGGAACTTGTTTTATTGGAAATCAAAAGTTTAGTTGCTACTTTCTTGCTATCATATAATGGTAATAGAGAGAGTATTTTACATTTTGTCGTGCTTTTTGTAGCTAAGGGGAGAATAAGAACAAAGGCCACTTTGGATGTCTTTGCTCATGAAACTCTTTTCTTACGTTTTATCTTCTACGACGTAATCCTGCTATAGGAAGTGACAAAGTTCAGTAACTAAAGCCAGCCCGTTTGGTTTCACCAAAAAGCAAGAACAAAAGGAAACTGCCATCACCTACATAGCATGATGATGAAGGAACGTTCTATTGGGAAGAAATGAGAAGAGTTGAATAAAAAGGCAAAGAAAAAAAAAGTTCCATTGCCGGGATTTGAACCCGGGTCGCCTGGGTGAAAGCCAGGTATCCTAACCGGACTAGACGACAATGGATTGTTGAGTTGAGACCGGCCGAAACAATTTTTTGTATGCCTAGGGATTCTATCTTCCCTCCCTTTTATTCACCCGTTCCCGGGTAGCGCAGCCGTTTCAGAAACTTCGGTGATCCCTCTGCGGCAATGGCCACCGAACTCGAAGAACTCTTGGGGTTCTTATCCTCCCCATCTCCCCAAGTGAGCTTCCTCAAACTTCATCTGTTCTCTTCTCTTTTATCTGTTTCTTACGGAATTCATTACCATCGTCTACTCTGAATTCTCCCTCTTTCTTTCTCTCGATGAACATTTTCTTTCTGCCACAAATCTATGGTATCAGAACAAGGGTAAAAAAAAATCTTGCAGGTAGAAAAGACAAGGTCCATGGGAAAAAATCCTATTGTAGGGGATTGTTATTTATAGCTGGAAGATGAGTTCCAGCCACTGATAATTTGATGGGAACCCTCTCAACCGTTCTTTCTGGTGGAAGATAAACTAGGATTTGTCTTGATGGTAGTCACCAATCCTTCTTGTGTGCCCTCATCTGTACTTCCCCTGATTGGTATCTGGCAGTTCCAACCAGAAGCACGAGTCTCGTTGGACACCGTGGACGTGTTATCTTCTTGTTGGTGGCCAGACTAGGAAGTTGTTGTATGACTTCGGTCGGAAGACAACGAAATTTCGACGACGATGTTGTAGCTGCACCATTTGAACTGAAGTTATGAAGATCAGGTTGTGAGCTCAACAGTGGAGAACTAGAATTGCAGACCTTGTAGCAGAAGTGCGGAATGAATAAGTTAGGATAATAGCTTGTTGATGTGGTATTGTGAGGACTGCGTCTCGACGACCAGCTGCCTGCGGTGCATTTTATTTATCATAATACGGATGTTGGAGGGCGTGCATAGTCGTTATTGTTCTCGTGAATTTGGCTCGGATGGGTGGTCTATCAAGAATGCACGTTTTTATCTTTCTGAATACCCAAATACGTTTTTTCTTAAGGACTTTCGCCGTTCACGGCTTGTTTTATTGCAGTAGAACTTTACTATATTCTATATCACGCATTTTGATAATTTTATGTTGTCATAAGTACGAAGGTTATCACATCGCGTTTCTGTGACTACACTTGTTTCAAATCACAAGAATCTGCTAGTAACTCAGAGCGCGTAAAGTGAACTAGGAGATTAGATACTGTCGTTATGGTTCCCTTGTGCATGATGGAGCTCACGTACCTGTTTTCATTTGTTTAGTTAATTATTTTTTTGCTCTTGCCAACGAGCGAGTAATATTGATTCCTGTAACAAGCTATCATTAACTTGTTTCTTTTTGCTGTTGCAAATTCAGTTAAGGAGAGCAGCTGTTGATATTGTTCGAGGCTTGACTGGTACAGATGATGGATTGCAAACTTTTGCTCAAAATTCAGACAAAGCAGTGGCTGCTCTTTCCCGGCTTTTAGTAGAAAATAAGGTCTGGATGGTCGTGTGAATCAATTTGTACGGTATTTCTATTTGGTTCTGGAGTTGTTTCCTAAGTTTCTTCTATTAATGATGTTGAATGATGCAGTATATATATATATATATATATATATATATATACAATTATGCAAATTTAGGACTATCCAAAAACAGAAAGTCAGATAAGCTTGATGATAATGTTTTGCTGTGTGCACTATTTGCTGTGCCTGTTTTCATTCCTCCAGCCCATCATCACCTTTCAATGCCGAGCTTTAAAGTAGCGTTTGGCACCTTCCCGATTTATATAGAGATCTAAAAACCCTAACAGACGGAGAAACCCTTCTGGGTCATTAGCTGGGTATTTGGATGCCTTTTATCGCCTCACTGCATTTCAACAGAATATATATATATATATATATATACATACATATATATATATATATATATATATATATATATATATATATATATATATATATTTAACTGACAGAATAAGGATGTAGGCTTTCTTCTCCTGTTGCTTCCATTGTATAAGACAACCACAGTTATGCAAATTTAGGACTATCCAAAACAGAAAGCCAGACAAGCTTGATGATAATGTTTTGCTGTGTGCACTATTTGCTGTGCCTGTTAGTATGCTATGATGGCTCTGGACTTTTATTTCTGCATAAACAACGGTTAGTTTCAAGTTTTCAACCACTGGGTACGTTCTTGTTTCTAGTTCTTAGAACTTGAAAATTAAGTACTAGGCATTAGTGAACTTTTGCCTTACTTCATCTGTCATTTTGTTGTTGTCACTTCTTATGGATGAACCCTTTTTTAAGTTGTAGCCCAATACTTTGTGATAGGAGGTTGCAGAGCCTGCAGCTGAAGCACTTGTAAATATGTCACAAAACTCGGTACTTTCAGAAAAGATGGTTGTGGCGGGTATGGTTGGAAAAGCTATGGAGATGCTATCTAGAAAAGATCCATCTCTCTCGCGGTTATCAGTGATGTTGCTTGCTAACCTTACACGATTGGATGCTGGTATCTCTTCATTGCTGCAGGTGCTCTCTCTCTCTCTCTCTCTCTCTCTCTCTCTCTCTCTCTCTCTCTCTCTCTCTCCACACACACACACACACACACACACGCAGAGCCACACATCCCTCAGCATGCACCTTCGTTGTTAGTGGTCAGAATGGGATTCCTAAGGCATCATCCCTTTTAGTGGGAGAAAATTGAAGATCCTGCTGTCGAGGGAAATGGATCATGAGTCATTCTGGAGGGAGACAGAGAAAAGGGAAATAGGAAACCAAAAGTAGCAAAACGTGCATAAAGGTAAAATTGGCTTTTTCCAAGAGCTAAATTCATAAACCTGAGTGCAAGGAAAGGTCATCTTTGAGACCAGCATGCTTTTGGTTGACACCTAGCCATAGTGTGTTAAAAAGAAACATGCCATCAATATGCAGGAACCTTTGTCAGGTCTTTGTCATTTCTGTAGTAGGAGAAAAAAGGCCAAACTTGTGCTATTGCTCCATAAATTTGCTTGCCACAGACAACCTGTTTTGACCTTATGAATCCAGCGCCACAGGGGCTAAACCAGAAAGCCTATTTTGAATTGACTCGAAGCATCATTTTATTGTTGGTTTGCAGGACCATAAGTTAGATGCTTTTTGCTTTCTGAAAATTGTTCATTTGAAGTAGGGTTTTTTTCTTATTCATCGAGTTTGTAAAATCATGTTAAGACAACTGAGCTTCTTATAGTTATGGTAGCTATAAGGATTGCAATTTTTTGCAGATTGGGGATGCAAAAATTGAAGGGCTAAATCTTTTAAAGCTTGTTAGGTCTTTCTGTCAATCACATAACGACACAAAAGGTATTTGAATATCATCCCACTGCCTGTACAATGATTGATCTATGAAGATGCAGTATGTGTTGGACAGTGACAAATTATCTGAATGAATCAGACATTCTTATTCATGTGGATCTGAGATTTTATGTGATCTGACTGCAGTATAAATTGTTTATCTTCCACTTTCAGTAAACTGTAAATGGGTGTAAAAGTTGACAAGATTTTTCATCTTTTATTGGCTACATTTTTTCATGAAAATCATCAAGTAGTTAATCTGCTTTTTGTTAACCCTTGCTTAGTTACCAATCAAGTGCCCAATATGCATTTGTATCCAGTCTGCATTTCTCATCTCAAGCAAGATGGATGGTTCAAAATGATTTCAATATTTGACCATAAGCATTGTAGTAGTTCTCCTAAAGGAGGTGGTTCTACTACAAGGTTGAAGTGGAGGCAAGAAACAAGGCTTCTATAATTTTGTCTGAAGTAGGAAGTGGGAATTCAAGGAAATAAATTTTGGAAGTGAAGATGAAAAACAGAATGAATGTTGAAGTGTATAGAAAATATGAACGCACTTTGCTTTAAATTTCATCAAATATTCAAGTTGCCTAGAATTAGTTTGTGGTTGATTTTCCAACATAAATAGTACACAAGTGTGAATATGATATACATGTAGATTATAAGCTACCAAAGGTAATGATTGTTCAGGAATGCCATAATGATTCGCAAGTATAAATATAAAATGGCTGCAAAGTACAGGTAAATCAAGCTTTACTATTCTAGAAAGGTCAGTAAATTGTTATACTCTTGGTCCATTATGGTATGAAACAATGATATCATTGAAATAACAAACAAATAACAATTGTTAGGAAAAATATCATCATCATCATTAGCTAATCCTTATTCTGTATGATTTTTAAAAGCTTTAATGCATTCTGTTACTTCTTTTGCTGACAGATGATCCCTTTGAGCATGTTAGTTCCATTCTTGTTAATGTATCAAGGACAGAAGCTGGAAGAAATCTGTTATTGGACCCTAAGAGAAGCCTTCTAAAGCAAATCATTCCACAGTTTGATTCAACAAGTTTGTTGCGCAAGAAAGGGGTAAGATCAAGAGAGGATTTTCTTAATATTTCTGAAGAACCCTCCTTTTAGTCGTTATGGAAAAAAAGTCCTGCTTATGCTGCTATGCACTATGCTGATTTTCTAGGATAACAAGGGGATTACATTGTAATGGCCTATTTGTTCTATTGCTATTCCTATGCAAGTTATTTGACATATGAGAGATCATGTTATACCTTTTCTATCTTTCTTCGTTGAGTGGTCTATGTACTTATAAAGTACTTTTGTTTTCCAGGAATATTTTCTTTCTGCTGTTGAAAATTGAGGTTTTCTTGAAAGTCTCCCGGATGGTTATTGTCTTCTTCCATCTAAAACCTGTCTCTAAATGCTAATATTCTCTATTGTATTTAGTTAGCTTGGTATTTTTCATTTCTTGTAATTGAATTTACCTTGCACTTCTCAACAATTGCTTTGATAACGATTACAGTTTTTTTGCTGTAAGGGCATGATTTGTTTTTGGCGGAAGTGCTTGATTCGAATTGTGTTGGTGAACTTGTGCAACTCTTTTGTACAACATGCAATCATCAATTAACCACATTAATTTGGTAACAAATTTTGTGAGAATGCACATTGATTTGTAAAAACATTTCTTTGTCTCTGAATCTGAAAAGGTTTTGAACCTGTGCCTTTAAAATGCTGTTGCATTTATATTATGTATAGAATTCATCATGATTTTGTGTATTTTTCCCTTGTTTTTCTTCTAATGAATTTTCATTTCATGTTATAATACCTTATTGACAGGTTTTGGGGACAATTCGGAATTGTTGTTTTGATGCAGAAAATCAACTGCAAAATTTGCTTTTGATATCTGAATTTCTTTGGCCGGCTCTTCTCCTTCCTGTTGCTGGAAAGAAGGTGATTGGTTGAATTTGTATCTTAGATGTACATCACTGCTGAAGCTTTTCTGGATATTAATGTCTTTCCTGAACGCCGGAACAACAAATAGTTTGGAGTAGTACTATCTACCCTGGGAATATTTCACATGCTTGCCAAACCTTCTTTCAGATGATATTGCTTGTTTCCTTATTGAATCTCACCCCTTTATTTGGATCTATATTTACCCACTTACCCCATCATGCTTATTTTGGTGGTTTTCCTTTGGGTGAAAGTTTAGATCCCCAAGAGAGAAGTTGAGACCCAATAAGGAAATAAGCAAGGGTATTCAATCAATTGTCAAAAGAAGTGGAAAGAGTGATCAACTGACAATGGTTCCATACACTACCCTGTTTGATTCACCTATTCTCTAGTGTATGAGGAGCATTAGCGGCCAATTATCTTATGCTTGAACTTCTTGTCCTCATATCAAAAATTTATATGATAATGATATATACTTTTTTTTTGTTATTATTTACTGAGTTTCCGTCATCTGAGATCAACTAAAACAAGTCATATAGTTGGAGAAGAATAGGCTATAGCTATTTGTGTGAGGATAATTTGACCATTCTGATATATTGTTCTACTATATCTTGCTTGTGGAGTTATTTGTTTAGTTGAAGCTGAAATTCTGTGACTTTTTCCAAAATAAAGGGGTTTGATTAGACCTGGACAATGGGTGAGGCAGGGTCCACCAAACGAAAGATCTGTAAGCACCTGACAAACACGTTTAGGTCTTGGACCTAATCCATTTATAACCAGGTTGGTTGAGATCCATTTATATCAGGTGCAGTCCGCTTTCTTTGACCCAGTTTGACTGGTTAGAGAGAGAGAGAGAGAGAGAGATAGAGAGAGAGAGAGAGAGAGAAAGAGGCTTTTGACGGATTCCAATCTCGAGATGGCTGGCAGCAAATTTGGTTGAGGATGTTTTCCCTCATTCACAGCCTCACTGGAGGAAGTTGTGTTCAAAGATAAGGGACTGACACCAGTACATTTTAGAAAACCTGGGGTTTTCTTCTTAAAAGTTAGAACTATCCCAATTCCCAGGTACCCGAGATGGGTCTGGGACAAAAGGATGGGTTGCTTTACCTGACCATTTTGAGCAGGGTTGATATAGACCCAGTTTTTTGAAGTCTTCTTGATTGACTATGGCCCATGGCAGGTTGGATACGGTACCTGCAAACCAGGTCTGTGTCTAGAAAATCCACTAGTAATGACCAAGTCTCTCGTAGTCTTTCAAAACTTAATAAAAACCAAGAGAATAGATCAGTCAATATAGTTTATCGAAATTTAATACTTTACCTTCTGGTTTAGTGTTTGCCCATAAAAATTTGAGGGAACTGAACTGTGGTGTGAGGTCCAAACTACAACTCAGATTGTTCAGTACTTGATTTAGCTCTTAACAGCAGTGTTATCCGTATCGTACGATACGGACGCGTATCGTACGATACGTATCGTCTGTATCAACATAAACGATACGACACATATTAAATAAACGATACGCGTGCGTATCGCACGTGTATCGTCCGTATCGTGCGATACGGGGGCCGTATCGTACGATACGGGCGATACACCCCCGTATCGTACGATACGGGAGAAGATACATATTTCTTTATTTTTTAAAAGTTTAAACACTCCTCCCCCTCTCTCTTCTTGTATTTAAAGACTCCAATAGACGTAGGAGGNTTGAATGTGTCGTTGATAGTTGATAACTTGATACACATGAATGTTCCTTATGTATGATGATCTTTTTTATACTTGAATACATTTTTCTTAATTTCTGATTTTTTTGTTCATTTTTTCAGATTTTTTCAGATTTTTCTCTATTTTTTCAGATTTTTAAATATTTTTTAAAATTAAAAAATTAATTTTACGATACGCTACGTTACGTTTGCGATACGTTACGATACAGCGTATAGGTCGGCCCGACCGATACGCGATACGCTACGCCTTTTATAACATTGCTTAACAGTGCATCGGTCTTGATTTTTGCAATATATAGAACATCCATGCACAATTGGTGCCTATTGTACTCATGCTTGGTTTCCTTGTCTATTAAGTATACCTATTGCTCTTGAAGTGATCGCTCCTTAAGTAGGACCTATTGCTCTTGAAGTGATAGATAGTAACCTTTCTTGTACTTCTCAAAAGTTCAAGCATCAAGATATATTTTTTCAATGGTTGAGGTATACCCTGCTTTCAGGCTTCAGTTGTGTGAACTGAGATTTCTCAATGATAAAATTGATTCTCTGTTTATCTCATGCTACTTTTTTTTAGCCTTCTTATTTTATTATTCTGGTTGAGATGCAACAGTTGTATAATGAAGCAGACACATCCAAAATGCCACCTGAACTTGCAAGTGCACTTTCCCATGAACGAGAACCAATTGATGATCCAGAAATTCGTTTAGAGGCTGCAGAAGCCATTTACATGATAGCAGTTCAGGTCAGAGGGTGTACTTTTTGCTCATATTGCAAATAGACTTGTTTAGACTTTTGATTGTGTTAAGTTCACGTCAAGCACCATATACTGTCATCAGACACATGAGGAAGTCATCTTGTGACCACTGACCAGTCACTTGAATTGATGGGTATATTACAGACTGGTGGAGTATATAATTGAAGGTCCGTGTGAGGGAGCATAAAGGGTCCAGATATAGAGGTTTCAGTAATTTGGAGTCGGCAGATAGGACTTGAGGTGTTTCAAACGAAAAAAGTTTAAACGAATGAATTAAGTGGTAAAAACTAAAAACTATTAATATAATTTTTGTATTAAAAGGAACTATTAACATATAACTCTAAGCTTGAAGACGGATGTGAAATTAAAGTTGGGTTCTGCTTGAATTGGGTCACACTGAGGCACACAAGGAACAAGGTCCAGCTTTTGTGACAAGTTGATAGGGATGAGCATGGCCAACCCATCCCATCTTGGGCTGGGTTTAGGACGGTTTCAGATCCTTCTACATGCCACCATGCATCCTTGGCTGAAAGCTCCTGGCCAGTGAAATGCCAAACTTAACCACCTTGGTGGCTATGGCAAGCCTCAGAGATAGACTGCCTTAGTTATAATTAGTTTCAACATCGTAAATGTTCCTTCATGGATAATTGGCATTAAGATGTCTGCTTGTTATAGGTCATGTATATTCTGTTGAGGGAATTATACCAGTAGACACAATTGAAGATCCAATCGTGAAAACTAAACACTTCTGTAGCCCAAACAAAAAATAGAAGAATTTGATATACTGATGCCTATACAGATGAGATGGTGTACATCTAGAGAACAATTTTAAGCTATTGAGATTGTCTAGCAGAGGCGTGTAACACTGGGTCACCTATCGTAAGTATTTATAATTAATCAATTGTTTTCTCTACAAGCATACTGGTGTGCCCATTCATTCAAGTATGCACAAATTACAAACTAAGTTGCCATTTTCTTCTTGCAGGAAGCAGGCCTAAGAGCTCTTTGGTCTGTCAATGGTCCGCGCATACTACAAGTAGGGTATGAAGATGAAGAAGACCCGAAGGTCATGGAAGCATATGAAAGATTAGGTGCCTTGGTGTGTACCGTCCCTGTTCTTTTGCATGATATCTGTTACATGTTATTCAATCTAGTTAAAACGGTCCTCTGCTGGTTTTGCTCGAACTTTCTTTTGTTTTCTTATCTTCAAGCATTTCAAAATTCAATATGTGGACCTTGATAGTCACATCCTTTTTCTTTTTCAGTTTTCCCCCGTAGGAGGGTCAACAGCCTTTAAATGCTTTTAGGAATAGTCTTCTGTTTTCTCTTTTAGAGGATTTATCCTCCATTTAGTATTGTGTAAGTGCTAAATACTCTTTGATATTCATGAGAAAAAGCTTTCAAAATGTGGTACATTCAGATGAAGTAACAGCATGGGTAAACACATACTTCTGTACATGGTGGGGAGAGAGATAATGGAGAGCTATTTTTTGGTTCCTGGTTTCTAGAAAGAGAGTGCAGATCAGGTCACCTGATGGAAGTTCTACCTTGTGATTAAGCAAGGCCTCCAGGACCACACACTTCCTGGTTGGTGTAGTATCAGCAGCACAATAACAAACCGGCCATGGAAATATGATTTCAGATGGTATTTCACAGATAACACCGGTTTGCCTGATCTCCATTAACACAATAACCAACCGAACAGGGAAAATGGTTCAGATGGTATTTTGCATATAACACTGGCTTGCCTGATCTCCGTTCCTAGATAGAGCATCCCTGATTTTCAAGCAGTATTTACTAGCAGTAATGTGTATCTGCATTGGAAGAAGAATAAATAGACTGTGTTTCCCCTTATTAAACAATGGGCTCATATATTTTCTTTCTGTTGTCGCCCTTTGGACAGCTTGTTCATGGGAACACCGATTCTGAGTTGGATACACAGGCATCCACCTAGCACAGACGCTTGAAAGCACTCAGAAACCGAAACGAATGCATGCTGGAGGCTCATAGTTCTATAGCTGTGAAATCAGAACAGAGAACCAGGTGGCAGTGGATTGGCTGCTGACTTCAACCGGTAAAAATGGCCGTTGCTTTTCTCGTTGTTTTCAAAATTCAAATGAAGAGCAGAGGTTTGCCATTTTAAATAGGTTATGAGGAACCTCGGTGTACCAACACCAGTCATCAACTTGCTTCATCAAGGGCTGATGCTGGATCTGGAGGACGCCGAATTTCATATTCAATTCTACAAGAAAGCATTGGTCAGGTGTATGTTGAATCTGGTTGTAAGTGGAGTTGTTTGAAGTTCTACTTTCATTTTTGAATTTGGTTCGAGCCTGGTAGAGAATTGGAAGTAAATATGTATATGGATTTAGTTATGTTTAAATCCGTGTCTAATCGATTGTTTGGTTAACTATTTAAACATGTACTGCGGTTTGGCATGAACATTCTCCATCCTAATCTGTTTGCGCAATATCCCATTTATGTTGGATCCAAATCTAAAGTGTCTATGACTTCCCAAATGAGTATAACAATTTCAAAATGAAAAAAAGGCAATTTCTTAGTGCGCGTCGATTATATTTGCTAATCATAAATCCACTTTGTAGGCCTGTCTTTTTTTTTTTTTACCATAATCACAAAACTCTGACTATGTTGTGGCTAAAATGTTTGATGCCAGCTGATTTTAAGATTGTCACTTTGAAAACATGTGAAAGTTATGGCTTCCATAGTTTGTTTTCTTAATTAAAAGGTTAGCCCATTTGTTGGGCGGGTCTTTGTAATATTTCCAAGGTTTTTAATTTACTTTGATGCAAAAATAATAATAATAATATTTCACTTCAATTCAGCTGCTTTTCGCTAAAACTCTTATGTTGCCAGCGACAAACTAAGCTCTTATACAGGGAAATTGAAAATGATGTCCATTTTTGAGTTATGGCCGAAGGGCGGGTGTCGTAAATGAAAATTTTCGCAATTCAAGGGTAGTCGGACGAGACCCGAAGAACTGCCGTTTAAAGGTTCGAGTCGATCAGGATCCGAATCCGCTCGCCACCTAATAAAAGGGCCCTCTCCTCCCTCCCTCTGCTTTCCCGCTATTCGACGTGATGGAAGATCCATACGCCTCCATTGTCGCCCATTGCGTCATCTCCGACTCTCAGCGTGAGCTTCTCGATGATCCCCTGCCGGTACCGCCGGACTGCCTCGGCATCTCCTCGCCCTCCGACCGTTCGCCTTCTGTCCAGTCCCAGCCCGTCGATGGAATCTTCATGTGCTCACCTCCTGACACCCCCCACGCCACCCCATGCCAGAGCGTTCCCCCTCCCGTAGCCCTAGGTTCCCCCTCCACAAACGAAGATCCTCCCCGAGACCCGAGGGTTCGCCCGATTGTAAACCTCATCAGGTCTTTCTGGGAAGGCATTGAACAGGAGGTGGAGCTCAATTGGCCGAAGTCTACCTCTAGGGCTCGCCCCGCTGCGGCTTCCGGCGGCCGCACGAGTGGATCGCCTCTCCAGGTCGCTAAGACAAGCCGCGAGACGACCGAAAAGAGCGGTTCTGCTGTAGGGTCGAGGAGAAGCAGAAGATTGCCTGCGTCAATCGTGGATAAGGGAAAGGAGTTGGCCGAGGAGAGCCCTGAGGAAGCACGCGCCGAGACACTCGCAGATTTAATGGGCTTGCTCTTCGATGAGGCGGACACGAGCATAGGAGATGTTGACATTCTCGAGTTAAGCGTGAAAGCAGGCCTGACGTTTCCGCTTCCGAAGTGGCGGAGATGAAGCAACGACTGGAAAGGTTTGCTGGGTTTGTTCTTTTTATTGCCCCTCCGCTTTTCTGAACTCGTTTCATGGAACACAGCGGCTTTGTGATTCGGAAAAGTAACCATGGTGTCTGGACTTGGGCAGTTGGGCACCTTGTCTTGCAAAAATGAGCTCATATTTGATGGTTGCTTTGCAACTACGTTCTCGAAAGGGTGCAAGGAGTTCAGCAGAGCCATGCATGGATTACCACATGTTACTTTCCTGTTCTTCTCCTTCGAAGAATGCTAAACGTCCCACCTGTGCAGTTTCAGGGCTTACCAGATGCGGTGAAAGTGACTCCCAGTTAACATAGTGCAACTTCATGAAACATAAAAGCTTTCTCTCTCCCGTGTATATATACAAACATGAAAGCTTTCTCTCTCCCGTATATACACACACGTAGCACCCACGCACACACGTATTGCTGTTACCCTGTCCTACCCAGTTTCATTGTGCCTTCAAGTTTCAAAGCTGCCGAAATATTTTGCTTAAATGGAATTTATCTTGTGCTATTATTGGTGTTTATTAGAAGGCATTCTTGGATCAAATTGTTCAAAATGAAATATCCTTGTATTCTATTTACAGAACCTTATTTTTGCATTGTTTGAGAAAGTAGTCAATTATAAGACTAACTATGGCGAATTAGAGGTCGATTTTATGGGCCTTGATTTCTGAAGTATACACCGAAATTTCTGATTTTGAATTCGAAGTTTCTTTTTGAAGGATATCTAACCGAACAATCCAATCCAGTTATCTCAGTCAATTTTGGCAGTTGGTGAAGCTTTATACTGTTCCAAAGAAAGTCAAGTGATTTATTCGTGGTGCACTCAGCATTGCGGTAAGCAAATTAACAGATTTTGATTCTCTTCGGAGACATCCTATAAAATTGGAACGATACAGAGAGAAATTAACAGATTTACAGAAGCAATACATTTCGTTTTTCTCTAAAAAGCAAAAGTCCTAGAGAAGATTCCTTTCCTGCCAAGGTACCGGATTCTCCTACTGTGGTGCCAAGAAACTGAATCGGATCTAGTAGGGGAGTTAGAAGAATTATCCTCTTGATAAACTTATTCTACATCTCATCACTTGAAAGGTTGGGGAACAAAACTTGTATCGTTTCTTTTGTGCTTGTCGCATGAAGCTTTCAAAATTTATCGTTACTGGCACTTGGCTCCTCGATCATCTCAATGACAGGTGCATACTGCAGAAGAGTTGCGTATGTAGATTATAAGTGTTGTAAAAGAAGCAATTCAAGAAACTCATGGCCCCAACTGACCTCGTCATCTTCCATATCCATCCCAGCTGAATAGTTGGTCCCAAAATTCCATCCAAGATTAGTTTCAAGTAGTTCCTTTGCCTTCTTCACCTGAAAAAGAAATCAAGATGACTTTAGAACATGGTTGCGTACGCATTCTGAACAGTAACATAGCCTCATCATTAGCTATGCCGAAAATCTAAACCAAGACTATGAGATCCATTTAGTTTATGTACGTTGATGTGTGCAAAAATGGAACGGGCAAAAGGAACACAGGTTACAGCCTTAACATACTCGGACTTGGTTAGCATAATCTGTCAGCAACTTCAGTAGGATCCAAACGAGACCTCACTTAGTTTTCAAAAAGTTTATCCAGATTCAGTAGGATATTTGCATTCAAAAACCGGAAGCAGCTTGGTTGGCGCTGATTACTGACCTCCAAGTACATGGGAGAAGAGCTACAATCATGTGATTAATATAAATTTAACTAACAGGATATGCAAATCAGACTTTAACGCACATCAGTTCTCAAAGTTATAAGTTCTTGTTTTTATTGAATGCTAATAGGTGAAACGGCAGGGTATTCAACGGATATGGAGCCCCGATTATAAAAGGTTTATACTTTCACCGTTCTCTGCAAGTTTCATACAAGATGAATCACTGCTCTTGGATATAAAGTTAGGATTTATATCAGAAAAGAGAAATCCTCAGACTGAAAATAACAGCAAATACTTTCTGGCATACCCATGTTAGAAGATCCCCATCAACAACAGTTGCTTCCTCTACAATGGAGAAAAATTCCTGCAGTCATGGCAACACATCATTAGTGGGAGCGTGCGTGTTAGTGTGTATGTGTCTAATATATATATATATATATAGAGAGAGAGAGAGAGAGAGTTACAGTCAGCAAGCCATCATGTTACCTTGCAAAGATGGTACAGAAAATTGTTCATTGAAAGCCATGAATCATCTAAAAGTACAGAAGCCCCCCTTTCAGAACTAGCTGCACTTCCATCTTTCTTGCAGAATCCATGCTTTAATTGGAAGTACAGAACCTTGATGAACTACACAATACATTACTTCCATGAATATGTATACATAGATCATATTGTGAATATACATAAACAACTATCTGCAGGAAAAGCTATAAATATTGCAGCAACATAAGCATCAAGAAGTTTAAGAACAATCTCTATAATACAGCAAGAGTGTACATGGCAGTAATACAAAACATAATCCGCACGCACAAGATGGTCCTAAACAACCATCTTTCCGGTAATACAGGAAAAAGGTAGATTACAGTAATATGGAGAATAACTTGCATGCACAAATGGTTCTAAACAAAAATTTCAAGTGAAACACACCCGTTCACAAGCTAAAAGCAATTGATGAAAAAAAGATGTAGCCAGTATCAGTTTATTGTTTGCAGAACATGACTGAATTTTAGGTCACAATTTAAGGGAATCTCAAGTGCAACACATGCTTTTATACGCATATGTATGCATCAAATTTTCACATACAAGAATTAGTCCAACTGAAACATTTACCTTCACATAAAGTTGACTCCTCGTGTGGAATGGCTGCAAATGTAGAATATCAGTTTAGACGACACAATAGAAGGTGTAAAAGAGAAAATTTTGCCAGTAACGGTAATCAAGGCAAAATGATCCGCATGGGATGACTGATAGTAACTACTATTTCAAACAACCACTACCAAAATAAAGCACAGAAACTGCACTTTTACAACAATGGAGCGATGGACACATACTGCATCTGTACAGCCAAGCAGAAGAGTAACTAATGCTTTCCACTGGAAAAATGCCTCAAGTGACTGGCCCATCTGCACAGTTCCATTTGAAAAGATATAATTTGCCAAAGCATAGAACAGAAAAAGCTAGCGAAGTAATTGTCATAAGATCCTCATACCAAGAAAGCAATAAAGGCAAATTGTAGCTCCCCAAGAAGCACATCCTCAGCACCTCCAAAATCATTCGATATAATACTTTCTAAGAGTTTTGTCTGCAGAAAAACGAGCATAAGTAACTCCGCTGTAAAAATGAAGTACCATTGATGAATGAAAAATCTCCTGTGACAAACGCTAAGATGGCCAAGATCTAGCCTGCTCCAATCTGCTATATGAAATCAAGCTAAAACATGTCAAAATCTTGCACTTGACTCAGAATTACTTGGACTCAAGCTCGAGTCGTTACCATGACTGCAGAAGATGTACAGTTGAATGAACGATGAAGCATTAGGTTTCAAGAGAAAACACAAAAATGGCTGTTAAAGACATGGTGTCGCATCTATTTTCTCTTAGAAGTTTGATGTGCCCACTGATGTAAACAACAAAAGAAAAAGACATCAAACTAAAATATTCCTTGTGGAAGAAATATTAAGTTTCCTAGAAGAAACTAGTAAGAGACCTAGAGAAATTAAATTCTTCAGATGAATTGAACAACCAAGTGCAAAAAAGTGCAATAACCTAAAACTAAAAGAAATCAAAAACAGCCTAATGAGTTCATACTATACTATATTTATAATTACGCAAAGAAATAAATAGAAGAGATATACCTTGTCAAGGTTTATANCTTCAACAAGATTTTGCTGAAGGCTCATAGTGAGAAGCGTAATCCCATGACAATATGCTTCCAGATCATCATAGCCATTTAAAACCTAAGCAACTCCTAATGGTTCCAGTTCACTTCATAACACTTTTCATTCATGGTGAGTCAGTGACATGTTAAGATCAGATTTTTCGGTGTTTGCTTCATACTGACATTTTAATCTCGGACTTTTAAGTACACAAGCATGAGTCATGCAAGCATCCACAGATGTGATGTACAAGGAGCCCAGATATGCCATATAAACAAGAACCTGACAGTAGCACAAAGGGAAATTGAACAAGAACCCTATTCAGAGTCTCAGACACACCAGACGAACAGAGTGATCATTATCCTTAACTTACCAATACGTTTGATGACATCTTTGCTAATATAACCTGATATCTGCTTCCATTCACGGAAATGTTCCAAGGCATAAGGTCCAAGTTGCTGATCAAATTCAAATTTTTTCACAGCCATGTAATATCTCTCCTCCTAAAATAATTAGAGTTTATCAACTAGCCCCTACTGTTAAGCGAATAGATTATTAAAGCCTTGATCAAAATAAGTAGTAAAGACACACACCTCGTCTTCCAAAAGCTTGACAAACTTTTCTTCTGTTCCATTCCATTTACGAACAATAACCTAAGCATGAAACCAGATGATTAAGTTAACATGTAAGCCAGCATCATGAACCAAAGATTCTGAAACATGTGAAGCCAATGTTAATAATTAGAAAAACGAAGATGAATGACACATGGCGTAGATGCATGAACATCGACATCTCAACGGCATCATAGATTGGACAAGAGGGTTACAGATGTAATGAAAAGAAATAGTAGATTGTCAGGAGAAATTGCCTCCAATAAATCAAATCTGGAGTTCCGGCTTACAGCATCCTTCCCCCTCGTTCTTTCTCTTTCTCCTTAAATTTGTATGTATGAAAAATGATGCAAGATTCAAGGTACATTTAGAAGTGTGTATGGAAGAAAGGCGGCTTATGACACTTATATACCTGGGATGCAGAAGCATCAATAAAGAATCCAGTTATTGGCGAGAAAGTATTGCCAGCTCTGCACAAGAAACAGAATGTTCCAAGTGGTAATGAATGTAAAGAAAAAAAAAAAGATCCTTAGATCAATTAAGACAACAAACGTGGAGTTCTAACCAGTGTTATCATTTCAAACCGCTCTAAATAATTGATAAGAAAACGGTGTTCTGGTTGAGTCAATCAGTAGCTACTGTTTAATTATTTATTAGTACTCCACACTAATTATTATTTAAAAAATCCCGAAAACCTTATAAGACATTGTTTACTTCATATTCTCTTACAATAGGTCAAGTCGTTCGTAAAAAAAAAAAAAAGAAATAAATTGCATTGGCTCTGACTAATAAAATACGGTAATCAACCTCAAATTCAAAAGCAGGAGCACATATCGAACGGTGTATCTTACAGTTGTTCGAATTACGTCACCCAAGAAAACAATATTTTACCGCCTTTTCGTTTATAAAGTTCACAAAACATAACAATTTTTAGAATCAGCAACGGTGATCAAATACGAATTGGCCTTTAGACAAAGCATATGCTATTAGCAGAGAAGATAACTGCCTAAAAACTGAAATATCTATGTCGTAATTTTTGCCAACGGAAAAAGGTCATTGAATCCTCAAGGAGCGGTTTACATTCATTGGTACACGCCTGCTAATTCAGAATTGTTCGCAAGTGCAAACATAAGAGGTACACTACACGTATCAGTGGATTTGACAGGCGAACAATCTGAATAAAACTAACTGTTTGACAGAAAAAGCAGACTTTACAGAGAAAAGCCTGACCTGTCCGCGGCACTGTAATATATGAAGTGAGGCCCAGGTGGTATCATTTTTATCCCACAGAACTTAGGCCCCGCGGCGAAAACCTGGATTCATCAACGTACATCAGAGAGAGAGAGAGAGAGAGAGAGAGAGAGAGAATAAATGGGTTTTCCATTTCTACTGGTTACTGAATAAGAGAAGCAAACAAAAGCAAATATATGAGGCCACCATATTGACATTCAGACTGAAAAGGGAGGGACTGAAGAGGAGTGGTGGGCACTTCATACATGCCTGAATATCGACGCCGATAAGGGTGTGCTGAGGAACGTCGAGGAGCAGCAGCGTCGCTCCCTTCTTCACCAGCTCCATCGCCATCTCAGCATCCATTGTTTCTCAATCGGAGAGAGGGAGAACTCCGGCAACGGCGAGTACTTGAGCCACTCCTTCTCCTTCCTACATCAAATTTCCTCGCGGAACTTTCTCGAGTGTGCGGGCGCCAAGTTCGGACAGACCCCTCTGAACCCGGACAGGTGTTGATGATGGTGCTCACCCAGCCTAAGCCAGAGTGTCGTGAAGTTTGAAGGGTGTCTAGAAGTTTGAAAGTTGCGCGCAGAGCGTCTTCGATGCCGGAGAGAAAAGTCTGAGAACTGCCATTTATTTTCGTTATATATTCAAGTGACTAAATTGGCTCCTCGTGAGGTCAAAATGAAAAAACAACTTCGTATTCTTATTTTTTGTCCTTGTAAACAATGATGTGAATAAATACAATTTGGATCTGATATCCCACTGACCTGCTTCAGATAAAAACAATTTAACATCCGATTGTAGAATTGGATCGAATTCAGAGTTTAGAAATAAAATCCGATCAAATTTGAATTCAGATATAAATAAATAACCGATTGGATTAAGATGTGGATTCAGCTAAATAGTCTATATCTAATGTTCATATACACTTTGAAAATCGGTTCTCAACTCAATTTAAAGGATGGCTTACAAACCATGACAGACTCAGATCATGAATATGTATACAAATTGAAATATGAAATGAATTATGTTTGTTCATATTCAAATTTTGAATATATAAACATTTAAAAAACAAATATGAATAAGAGTATATCTGATTCGAATTTGATCTGTTCACATCCTTACACTCGTAGAGCAAGGTCATTTGTAAATTCGAGCACAGAACGTGTTCCAGCTGAGCATATAACCACCTTGCCTCCACAATACCCATTCAAATATAATTAAAACATCTATAATCTCCTTTCTGAATTGAGCGCAGCTGCGAAGGGTTTGCTTGGGCTTTCAGACTTAGGAAGATCCGACTTAACTTAATGTATACAAAAACTTTTTGGAGTAACAAAGATGGAAGTGGCCTTATGTTTCTAAGCCGTGAAGCCCTTACAACAGATGGTTTTGTTCAATATTTTGATATAGGCAGCCACTGTCATGAAGAGTATAGTATAGCTGGTAAAGTGGACAGTCGCACATCGCCAATTCAATTTTAGTAAGTGCTACTTCTTGAACTGCAAATGGTGGTAGACATGGCATTCCCATTAACAGGTGTACCTTAAACTTACCCTAATACCAATACAGCTTTGAGCCACAGAAGTAGGGGCCTCGTCGTTCCGCTCACTAGGAAGGTAGGAAACGTAATGCTTACATTAGTGCAGTTGAATTTAAAAGGAGACCAAAATCCGCAATCCTTTTTATGGCGATGGATCAAATGGACGCACTAAGAATATCTCTGAAGAATTGATGAGGGGCCTTCATAGCTCAGAGGAAGATGGTGCCTTTAGACTATCTGATGCTCCTAGTAATTCTGCATTTACCCTGGCCCTGATTGTCGTTACAGTTGTTCTTGAACATAGTGAAATAGAGAGTGGTGCATGGCTGATGCCGTTGGCCTGTCACCGCCTTTGCAGTTGAAAGTGATGGTGGACGTGGATGGATCACCATGACAGGAATGGTCCACACTGTTGCGGCACGATGCAAAGCGAGGTCTCAGCTGCCCCCGCAGACATGACCATCTTTAATCTTCAGGCAGAGTTGAGCCTTATGTCCCATATTCGCTGCTCAATTACGTAATAATATAGAATTATCATGCCGGATTAAATAGATATACAGCATTCCTCAGTTTTCTTATCCTCCTACAGGAAAGGCGGTGACCCCGGAGCCTTTCCAAACGGAAGAAGTGTATCTTGTACACCAGAATCTTTTTCTTCAATCAACCTCCTTGTCAAAGATACGAGAAACAAGATTTACACTGCGTATAGAGTAGTTATCCGGATCAACTGAAGCCCATTTTGGAAACAATCAATATAAGGAAGCCAGCAACCAAAACTAGAAAGATCAATTCAGTAGTCCAACTTACAGTAGAACAGCACAGTATTGTCACCTCCTTTGGACTGCCATGGCTAGTCGCTGCCTGGAGGCCAACCTCATCATCGTCCAGTACATGTGAACCGTGAATCCAGAATATCAACAGCATAGAGATTCAAAGCATTTGATGGCTCTGTTAGAGTTCTAGCATCACTATTTGGCACACTGATGCATTTCTTCAGCCGTCATCAGCGGCCGCCCTCCCCATCTCCACAGGTTAGCCCCCATCATCGTAGCTTTTGACCATAAATATGAATATCATCTCAACAAAAAGTAAGGATCAAACCCTTCCCAAGCCAAGTGTCCGACCTCCTTTTTGTATTCTGAGGTATCCAATGCAATGCCTAACAATTTTTCATATGACTGATGCACTAAAAGGTACATGTTGGCTATCAATGGATTCCTTAGCAATGGAGAAATAATCTCGTTGAGTGCTATTATGCCAGCCATTAGAGGAGATTGCCTGTCCGTTTCAACATCCAATTGGCCTTGGCCTTTCCCTTTCACATGGGACAAAGCATAAAGGCCAAGTAAACTTGAATACAGTGGTATAAACACATCTTTGTGATTACCTATGCCACCAATCCAGTTAGCACCAGTCTCAGTTTTAATGAGATCGTTTATTAAGGACAATGTCTGATCAAGTATTTCCATCCTTCGCTTACACAAGAAGCTCAGAATGGCTGTACAAGAATCAGCATGCATGCAACTTTCCTCAATTCCCTCATCTGCCTTCAGAAAAGACTTGTGACCCAAGAGCCTTTCCAAATGAAAGAAGCAAATCTGACATACCAGAAGCTTTTCTTCATGGTGATTATCAATCTCCTTGTCAAAAACACGACGAACAAGATTTCCACATCCTAGAGGGTAGCTTCCTGGGTCAACTAAAGCCCATTTTGACAAACAATCAATATAAGGAAGCCAGTGACCAAAAATGGAAGACAGAAAATGAAAACTTAATTCGATCACTTTTTCAACTTGTATCGGAACAGCCTCAGTTTGGTCACTTTCTACAGTACCCCTGGGCTGGACACACTTTTGGACTGCCATGGCAAGTGTCTGCCTAAGGCCAACATCCTCATCCTCAAGTAATGCAACGCATGTGAACCATGAATCCAAAATATCGACGGCATAAAGATTTAAAGCATTTGATTGCACCATCAAAGTTCTATCATCACAAGCGGCTCGCTCGTATACTTTTGTAACCATTTGGTTGTTGGAGATGACAGAACTGACCCATACAGCTTCCTCGAGCAGCCCAGAAGCCACCAAGGCATCAGCTGCTGCCTTCCTCATGTTTACAGGCTTGGATGATGAACTACATTGTTTCACTTGCATTACAAAATAATGAATGCCATTGAAAATTATTGTACAGGCTTCATCCTTATCAGCAATAGAAGAGTCGATCAGTTCCGCACCATTAAATTGCATCAAGTTCCTGAACAACATTGTCCATTTCTTCACACATACACCCATACAACATATTAAGATTTCCTGAGTCTTGATATGTTTTGCAGTTTCCTTGATAGATATCAGTTTGTCCCATAACTGTGACAAAGATCCCAAGTTCATATTGTCAATACCAGTGATTTGTTGGTAGTAGAACTCATTTGACTTTAGAAACTGCAAGCAGCTCCAGCAGAAAATAATCCTAAGAATGTAGCAGACACACTTTGGATGATCTTCAACATCTAGAAGCCGCATCAATGTAGGATGAAGATTGATATTAAACCAATTAACAATATTGTCAATATGGTCTCCATGATGGATATGGATAACCTTAGATGCTATTGATTTCAAGAAGCGCAGAAGCCCTTTCAAGGCTGCAAGCCTAACTTCATGTGATGCATTTGAAATGCAAAATTCAAATCTAACACAAAATATGTCAGACATCTCCCTCTCCAAAATCCCTGGTGAACTTAAAGAATTTAGGGCATCTCCATTCAATTTTAAGGACAGACCATCATCTGAGGCCCCTGGACAGCTTCCAAGCACACAGTCAAAATAGAAACCAGTTGCTTTTCGATGCAATTCTGCTAATGTGGGATCAAAAAATGTTGAATCAGCTTGGCACTGAGCCCATGCTCCCAAGCACTGACTAGTTAACTCTGTCAAAAGCCTCTGGATGCTAAACAAATGGTTACTTGTCTGGCAATTTCTTGCAATGTCAAGCATATGAGCTAGAAGTTCCAAATAAGCTGCCGTCAATGTGGGGCATAAGCATGACTTAACACTGCCAATCCATGCGCAATTGACAAGTACTGCAAATAACTCACCTAGGAGCTGATCCTTCTTCTTATCATCTGTCAAGTTCTTAAAATTAACATTAATAAGTGAACACAACTGCAAAAGTATCCCATGGATTGCATTTGCAGAAGCAACATGTGGCTTCCCAACCTCAATCAATTTGTTCATACCAAAGCTAACGGGACCTATGCAGGTGCATCCTGACACTGATGTTACACTTTTCCCGCAAGGTAGCCCACTTGCAATATACAAGAGTACGGCAGGCAGTCTCTCATTGGATACCAAGCCACTTAAAGCTTTTGATGCAAGAACACGTATGCGTTGATTATTCTGAGTTGCACACTGCCTGACAAATGGCATAAAGACAAAAGGATCTAATGAACTACTGCTATCAGATCCAATTACAGAAGGCTTCAGTCTCGATAAGAGAATCAAGATAGGGCACAAGCTCGGGTGCACAAGCGCTGCCAGATTATGTCCTGGACGCTGTTGGTTAACATCTCCAATCCAATCGGTTGCGGCCTTTAGTTTGTCGAATATGAATGAATGCAAGATTGGGTACCTTCAAGAACCACATTAAGCTCAAGTTAGTAAGCTTCAGAAGAAATTGCTAAACGACAAATACATGAAGAAATATTAAAGATCCACAATTAGAATGACATGATCTGCAGTCATTTGACTATTGGAGCAGGAAGCCACACTATCATTTTTATCCTCCCATTCTGGCCAAATCAAATGCCAGACATGTTTTTTGCGCACTCAAATGAGGACTTCTTTTTTCTTTTTTGTTGGGGTGAAAAGTGCATGGCATCATAGGTTCCCAACCAGTGTGAGCCTAGAAACTGGAAGAGACGATTGCATCCTTTAAGAAGTAAATGCACCAGCAGTTTCTGGCTTTGAAAATTGATAGAACACTATTAAAGAGTGCTGTGAGTGTGTGTTTAAGTACACTAAATACAGATCCTTATGCATTCCCTTTATCGAAGTTTTTCTTTCCCTGCAACATCCTATAGGGTATGTCTTTATGAATAAATAGAATACTTCATCGGAAAGGTTTCGTATAGAAGGCAAAGGCAGTTGGCCCACGATATTCAAGAACATGACAAGTTCGATAAATTTGCATCCCTTGCCATTTGGTCAACAGGACAGGAAACCTTCCTCATGAGCAAGAGATGAGTAGCCAGGAAACTTTTACATGAAAGAACAGGCAGAATAATGGATGAAAATATGCACATCTTGTGCTGGCAAACATTGTGGAATGCCCAAAGAAAAAGACAAATATTTTACTTACTAAGCCAGCAAAATGGAGACCCAGAAGGTGCCAAATGTGGCACAAGAAGCTTACCTATGGAAAAACTCCAAACCAGTTAGTGCACGCCTTGCTGATTCACGTTTATGCATGTTAAGAAATCCAATCATCCGACGAACCAAGGCAGTATATGCAAGACAAGCACTATTTCGAATCTCCCAATATGGTGAAGAGAATGCACATATAGAAGCAATCAAAGCTGCAGCACAGAAGCCTGAAGTATCAGTTGCAAGGTTTGTATCATTAAATGCAGCTCTAAGGACATTGAATGCGTGAACTGTAGGGATCACACCCTCATCTCGGATCTTGGAGACTCTTCCACATTCTTCTGATGAAGAGGAGACTTGATCCACCATGCAAGACACATTTCTTGGGTTTCCATTTAAGTGACTATCTTCACCTACAGCAGCAAGTGAAGTATTTGCCACATCAGTCAACCACCTAAGTGCTCGAGGGAGAAGCTTCTTTGGTGTTCCTTCTGGCTCTGCAAGGAAAAGGGCAATAAAGGCAGCAGGAATCCCAGCACTCCTCCTCAATAAGTCATCCACAGTTTGCCCCTTGGATATAGTTCTTTGCATCAGCTGCTCCATCCAGCACTCTGTCATCTTGCAAAGTCTAGAAAAAGAAAAGCAACCTCAACATCAGTGGCAAATCACAATAACTGATTTCATTATTCTTCATTCAAGGATCAACACCAAAAACCATGGTGAATGTGATTCAGATACAGCCAGTAGTATACGCTTTGAATCCAAAATATAAAAAAAAAAAATCAAATTAATATTCCACAATTCTGAGCCATGTTACACATTTGATGCAGACCACATACTGTATCATCTCCAGGTATTACTTAGAACTTTTGGACCAAGAAAGCACTAAAGTTAACATGATGAAACTCAGGTAGACAATTTTCTAGAGATCCTTATGTATACAAAGGACCAGCGCAAATATATACACCTCCGCTTACCAGAGGTATGAATGACTCTAACAAAGTGCTGAATGTTTAACATACGTAGTTTCAATAACTGATCAGCTGTCAGAGGATCTCTCGAATAACAAGAGTTCCCAAATTATCCCACCACGGCAGAAATGACTGCCAGATACTTTTCCTAGTAATAGGAATTAGTTCAATGAATATTCAGGTATTCATGAACAGGGGCAAAGATGTTTAACCACCAGCCATTGCTTGTCAATTCTGCTGCACCAGAGCGCATGGTGAAAGCTCATGAATTATTCATCATGCATTTTTTGCCCGTGTCAAATGATGAACTATTTGGTTCCTTTAGAAGTCATATAAAACTCTTATTTCACAGTGATCTCCAGAAAAATTATTAGAATATCCAAAAAATCAGAGTTTGAGATGGTACAAGATACTTCCCCCCTCCCCTATGTTATTCAATGAAGGTAGTTCTGTTAAGAAAAATGTGGTCAAACGCAAAGGTTCATAATTTTGTCCCCATGCTCAACCATTTGAAAGAAAAATTGTGATGGTAGGACCTAAACATGTATTGGCAATTTGGCATAGTTACCATTACTGTGATTATACAGAAGTAACAGAACAAGTTACCTTTTTTGTTTCTTACAGTTGTTGTGTGTTGAGAGAGAGAAGAGAGACAAAGCTGCTCTTTCTCTGACTGCTAGTACAGTTGTTCAGATAAAAATGAACTTCAAAGGCAAACAAAAGTACCACCAAACCTGATTTTCTTTTTTTTTTTGTGTGTGTGTGTGTATGCCAGATCACAATAAATGCTGTGATTGCCCTGATGTTGATTAGTGAAGTACACATGTACCCCAGTTTACTAATTCTCATTATTTTTCATTTTTCACTGGCAGTGGTTGATGTCATGTTTCAGATAGCTACTTCCTAACAGAAACTAAGAAAAAAATTATCCTTCTATCATTGCAATTGGCTAATTTGAGAGTTTGTGATGTGAGACCAATTCATCTATGCACTTGAGGTAATATGTGAGACAACTGCATTTTTCCGCTTTGAAAAGTAGCTGATAAATATGAACTGAAGATATCGTGTAGCAGTTATCACTAATAAAATTTGCATCTTCCGTGAAAAATGATCCTGTAGATAACTTCATATAGATATTCAAAAACAATTTGGTTATGCAAAGGCGAGTAATCAACGCTATTCAATTTTGTTGGGGAAACCAACAACCTAGACTGTAAAAAAATTGAAGCCCTAAAGGCAGCACAACCAAAAGACAGGTCTAAACTGGGACTACCTTGGATTATTTGAACAAAGAAGTCTATTACAAAGTGCTGTAAATCCAGCCCTGGTCTTATCAATGGCACCATTGTGTTTCATCTTCAAAAGAACCTGCAAGAAATTCATGCCTATGCTCTCTAGTTGATTCGCATCGAGAATCCCATCGAATGATGCCTCCTTCATCTCAACAGCTACAGAAAACTTGTCTGTCCTATCAGACGCATCTGAAAAACAAGAAACACAGCTTGGCAGTGGGATCTTCCTTGTGATGGTTCCCAGAAGAAGACTGACCTGTGAACCACAGCATTATAACTCAAAAATATGGACACTCAAATGAAAACAAGATTCTTAAGAAAATTATGTTCAGTACAATTCTACCACGGACCTTTGGTGGGTTTCATACTAAGGTGGAATCACCCTTTAGCTTCTGTGGTCTCTTAAGTCTCAAGTCTTAACACACGACCATGACAATTGTTACTATATCATATTGTATATGTGGATAAATGACACAGCTAAGGATAATTACAATCTTCAAAGGAAAACAAGTATGGTGCCCTTTCCTCAATTTTTTAATCATATCATATTATAACACAATCAGCATACAAATGTGAAAAATGTGGCAGGACCCTTCTTTACCAAAGGGTAATGAAACTAGAAAACCATAAGAGAAACAGAAGTACTATGAGTTTGCAGAGGAGCCAAAACGTGTACTACTGTCAAAGCCCAGTAGACATATTGCACTAAAAGAAGGATTAAAAAATCAATGTACAAGATTTATGTAATGAGCAATATAAGTAAAAGGAGGACAAAAAATTAAGCGTACCTCTTTCATAGCAAGCCAACACCCCACCATGACAATGTGTTCTGCTGGCCCAGAGTCATCAACATGTTTCAACTCCTCATTCTGCATTACTGACAATGACTCACCTGACCCAACCTTACCTGTCAAATCCAAAAGAAGAGAGCCATCTTCAACTTGATCATCGAGGTCATCAGCCATATACCATGCATCTGAAGATACTACCCAGAGTGACAAGGAAGTTATCCTCGTAACCAATTTTAGGAGCTTCTCCAATGCCACCTTCATGTCAGAATTAATCCCTGTTACCATTTCTGAATTCCAATCTAGCTCCTCAAAGGTATAACGTAGAGAAAGCAGTATTCCATGGACAAAACTACTCTGGCATGCTTCAGATAGATCTTTTTCACCTGCCTCAACACCAATTTGCAACCATTCAACAAGTGACAGGACATATTCTGACAGAGGACTCTTAGATTTGCAAGTATGACTCCAGTGAACAGGCCTGTCAGGAATACAAGCTTTTGTGAAACCATCTGCAAAGTGATTCTGCGAAACAACAACATTATCGGAAACCTTTACGACCCATCCCAGATCCAAAACATACTTCTGAAAAATAAGCCTCAGGGTCAAAGCCCCAGCATCACTCTCCCTAACACGTGGACTACACACAAGTCTCTTTGCCCACACAATCACTTCCTTGACTTTGTCTTCATTGGAAATCCCAGGTAGAGGTGTTGGAAAATTCAGAAGGATGTGAAAGGAACTCTCCCGTAATCTATCCCAGCTATCAACTATTGACCCAACTAAGGACAAAGTTGAATCTGACCAAACAAGCTCCCCACTATATGGATAAAGAGAGTTGGTGCAAGTTGAGGAAGGATCATTAAGAGAATTTACTGAAGGCGTAATAGGCCAAACGTTCATCATTATTATAAGGAGATCCATTGCCATCATCTTCCTCTCATATGGAGCAGAGGGATAGCAAGAGAAGAACAGGAAGCGGCTCAACCACTTCATAAAGCAAAACAGATCATAAGCTTTTTGCTCTACCATTTCTGTACTGCCATTGATGTGACAGACTATAGCAGATTCTGATTCTAATGTGTCTGATTTAACTTTCAATTGTAAAAGAGGTTTCCAGCAACCTATCTTTACCTGCCTCTCTAGGGCAGTTTTCACACGAGAGAAGAACTTCCTAAACAGACTTGTCCATTTCATCTGAAAAGCAGTTGAAGAACATCGCATATTCAAAGGAATCGTTTTCCTCATGAGGCTCAGTTCTAATGGAGACGGTAAACTGGAAGTTTTAGGATTTAGAAACAAAGATTCTGCAGCATCTATGCGGAGGATGTCATCAACATGAGAGAGTGCAGACTCAAGCCACTTCACCAGAACCTTGATTTCTAAATCTTTAATGTGAATGACTGCAAATTCATGCTCGTTTTCTTCTTCCGTACCATTTGATAGAGAGTTGCACCACCAATTTATGTCTCCTTCAATTAAAGCAAGTGACCTAGCTACCTTCAGCAGAGAGACTAATGAAGTTACACGCTGGTCTTCATTAAGATGTGAGGGGAGTTCAGCCAGAAGTTCACCGTGCGTAACAATTCCGTGCTCCTGCGTGCTGCGTCCATCACACACAAAGTCCAGCATAGGGAATATGCTGTCCACATCAACATCAAGTATCAAGGGAAGTGCGTAGGTGTTCAAATTAGATCGCAACTTACGCAAACCGGATACAAGCCCCCGTAAAATAGGAGGCAACGAAAACCGCCTAAAAGACATGTATCCTCCCTCTATACCATCACTCTGCCAGCATTCATCTCTCAGCAACTCAAGGAAGCATTTCAAGAATGAAGTCGCAGCACAACATACATCGTCATCTATATAAGCTTGAATTGTCTCAGAGAGTAGTTCTTTTGGAGACATGTTAAGGAGAGCTTTTGCACCCAAACGCTTCGTAACAGATGCTAAGGGCACGTATCTTCCCTTACAACGACCACTTAGATTCAATAGATCACCAGCAATCTTGGAGTAAAACGATTTTATATCCAGCTTCAAACGACTAAAAACCACCGATTGGATATCCAAAAAAAGATCGAATATGAGATGAACCTGTTTTACCGTCTGATTCAGGGGGTCCTCTAAATTGTTCCAGATTATCCTCATCATACGATTAGCCAACGAATCCGAAAATGGAACATAGTCGGACGATGTGTTTAGAAGGCCTGAGATGAAAGAAGTTTTTACCTGCTGCAAAGCTATCTGCGTCACGGTTAGAGCATGGAAATTGAAATGACTATCGCTTGGGTTCTCACAATACTCGCAAAGTTCGGAGAGAACACCATCAAAAAGGATAGTCCACACTACCGCATCATTTGATCCATAGCCATCGGCAGAGAGATTAAATTGCATATTGAGAACAGGTCGAGGAACGGTGGTAAGAATGCCTCTAAGCAAACACATCCTACTTAAAACAGATAGAGATTGGATGTCAGAAGTCAACCTCTCCTTCATTTTACGACCATAACCCACCAATTTCGCACTATCAGAATGGTTATTCTCCAAAGTCTCCTGCTTGGAGACGGCATTAAAACTGTAACCAGGGCGACGAAAAACCGCAGAGGATATACAGATGGCTAGCTCCCAATGGCTCATACAAGCTTGCAAAGCAGCACATAAACTCACCCCCGCACCCACCAAACAATCTCTCGAGAACTCAGACGATTTGAGAACATTGAAAACAGCATCAACAACAACATCAAAAACCCCTGAGGATTCTTCGGCTCCCTCTAAACTAGCAAATTGTGATGGAAAGCGTTGGAGTACATAATACAAGCAAGACATGGCATCTTGGCATTGCTCCATGACCACCGGCGACGGTCTGGAACCATCCCTAATCTCTTGAAAAACCGATTTCAACCCGTTACAGATATCGGACGCCACTTCCCCGCAACAATTTCCGACCGTCTCTGCGAGAAACCCAACTCCAGGGTAACTAATCAGCGACAACGATGCCCGGGCAATCGAGAACCGCCTGCCCGCAACACCATATTCACCACAGAGCAACTTAAAACACCGCCCGATAGCTGGTCGATGGCTCGACAACGAGCGGTTTTTCGCTAGGACAGAAATGAGAGCTCGATGCACGGGAAGAGAATTCTCTAAAAACAGGATCTCAAGATACAAGCGGATGGACAAATCAACGAGACCCGCAGGATTATTTCCGCCACCGGAGACAAGCTCAAGGAACGCCGAAGCGACGTCTTTCGCCGCATTCACCTGAAGATAAGTGGAGTTCAGAGACGCGAACTCCCTCAATCTCTGGAAGAACGCCGAATCAGAGAATTCCGAATCCCGGAGTATTTCCAGTATGCGTGATGGGAAATTTACAACGCCGTAAGTCCATTTATGGCGATGCTGCATCGCCCTCCATTTCGCCGACATCGTATCTGATCAGGAAACGATCGGAAAATAAAGAAGAAGACTCCAGCAATCCGGCGAGCAAATCCGCTCAGGAGCTCAATTTTCTACCTGTTCTTGCAACAACAAATAAAATGAACTGTGAAAAAATCAAGGAGGGGGAAGAAGAAGAAGCCAATGTTGGATCGGCAGTCTGTGTAACCATTGAATTCAGATGGAATTACCAAGCGAACGCCAAAGAGCTTTGGGTTTAGGGTTTTAGCAACGGAGGGAAAAAAACTCCCTCCAAGATACAGAAAGAACGGTTAGGGTTTGAAAACAATTAATGTTTTCAGAAACGCACTTGAATTCCAAATATTTACATGTAAGCACTTATATATCAATAATAATATCAGAAACTTTCGGGATATTGCTGTGCAATACCCAGCCAAACAACGAGTTTTATCAGCTAAATGGGGATGGATCAGGGTAGTTAAATGAACCACAATGGTTAAATGTTAAAAAAAAAAAATAAAACATGTCTGTTAAAATATAAAAAAAATTGAAAACATGGCAAATGGGACTATAACGAGACACTATTACATAAACTCGTTTAATAAAATTGTTTTTCAGAAAGGAAGTGAATAACCCGTCACCCTGAAGTTATTCGCAAAATAAAGTGTTTTGGTTTCATTATTTAAACATAAAAAACAATTTATAAAACTAATTAAAATTAACTTTTGGAAAAATGAATTTTTACAAGACCAATACTTTTAGTGTATCAATAAAAAGCCACTGAATATTTTTTCGTTTCACTCTTTCAATATCCATGCAAACCATCAAAGCTCTTAAAAATGTGTCTCTTGGGTGCATTATGTAGTGCTTTGTTTGACAGATTACTTCATGTCCACGAGAGGATTGTGATTCACTCCTCCAAAAAATTAAGTCTCTCAAGTCCACATAGGCCTGGGTATCGGGCAGGCCCGGCCCAATAAATGTCGGGCTCAGGCCATGCCACAACCCATAATTGTGGCTTAAGATTGGCCCCATTAAAAAAATATTTTTTAAGTATAAAACAATACATAAACATAATTAATTGTAATAAAATGTATATGATTATATATATTAATAAAAATAATATTTAAAAACATAGTTGGCTTAATTAGGCCAACTTGGGTTGGCCCAGTACACTTTTCTTAGGTCTGATTGGGCTGGGTACCAACCTAGTACCTGGTCCGATGCCCACCCTAGGTAAACATGAGGCTTCTAAGCTTTCTTTCTTATGGTGCGAGCCATCACAACCGATATCTAGTTAATTGGTAGGTAGTAGCAAACCTCACAATCCCTTTAAGAGAATGTTTGATAGCAAAAACATTTCATATGGTTTTGTATTGAAGACCAGTTTCTCAGGACCTCAACAACTACATGTGAGCTTTGGGTGGGAGCTTTAGCGTTCTTTGGATGGTGGAAAAGCCGTTCACCCATAAATATTTACCTTTTCTCACCGACTAAGAAATGTTTCTCCGAACAATGCATTAAAGAGATCGTCTAACATTTATTTGCGAGTGCACATTTTATGCAAAATTAGTGAGGGATATTTCAGTTGTCAAAAAGACCTTATATGAGGCCCATTTGCTTGTCGGTCGATTAAAGAAGGCCGAATGCTGTGGAGAATTTGGATCTTGTTATATGCTATATAAAGGAAGTAAAGCTGACGCTTTAAGAGCTGCCAGGCTACATCATGATGTTATGATGTGTTTGAAATTTTTGGGGTGTCAATTCTATGTGTTGTAGTTGACATGAATGAAAGTGACACTGATTCTCTCTCTCTCTCTCTCTCTCTCTCTCTATATATATATATATATATATATATATATATATATATATATATATATATATATAGAGAGAGAGAGAGAGAGAGAGAGAGAATCAGTGTCACTTTGTAAGGATACCTATTTGGGCTTTTTAGGCAACGGCCTAGATTCGCCATATAAACTTTTTTAAATTGGCCTATATATTTAAAAATTGAGCTTCTACTGTTTTTTTAAATATCAGCTAACAGCCTGGGTTCTATTAATTATTAATAAACCCACCAACTTTACTGAGTGTTTTCAGTTTAAAGAGAAGTAGTTAACACTCGGTTGGCATACTAAATCCGCTTTAAATTCTGCGCAATAGAAAAGTCAGATCCATATATGTTTATTGAGAAAAAGAGAGCAAGAAGACGAGGTTAGGTCATTGGCTTTTAATCTTTCTTCTTCTGGCAGTCGAGGCCCTTACGTTGGGTGCATGAATTGATGAGGAAAGCGACACCACTGTCACTAATGGGGCGTTTGATATATTTAAAATCATAGAATTTTATAATCAAAATGCATCTTTTTTAAGAAATTAGAATTATTAAACAAACATGGTATTTTGTTCCTTATTAGACTACCAAACACTGGCTAAGTGAATCTGGTTCACTACATCAGAACCGATACGAGCAGCATCCGATTTTTGTGCATGAGAGATCCTATAATACCGGATCTAGGTGTAATTAGATGCTAGTCTCTTTCTCTCTCTAGAAAGGGAGATTTAAGTAGTGATTGGATGGTAACTCTCTCTCCTCTCTCTTCTTTTCTCTGGAATGGAAGTCCTTGTATTTATTTTAAACTTTGCAGTTTGCACCACTCAACAACTCTCTTTTTCTCTCTCCTAGTCTCTCTCTCTCTCTCTTAAAATTATCTTTTGTTGTTTGTTTTGGAACTTGAACATCTCTCTCTCTCTTCACCAGTGTGGCAAGTGAGGAGGAAACAGCACCAGGCTCTTTTCTGACAGGTTCATTCTATCACCTCTTGCTTATTTATTCATATATTATTACATATTATTTTATGTTCATGTATTTTAAGTTTAGTGTTGGGCAGTTTATCATAAGTTTTACTGTTGCTGTTACATATGTCCCAAAAAAATAAAGTAGATTTATAAAACACTTTTTAAAATATCTAACAAATTTAACCAATTTTTTAAGTTAAATATATGAAATAATAACGTAAGGTTACCGTTCCCAAACAACAAATTTTATGAACATATATTAAAATCAAGAGATTTTGTGCCTGTGGGCTGGTGGGCGCTCTGTTTTGTGGGGCTCCATCCATACACTCAGACTCCGTGTGGCTTTTACAGCTCATAAAGAAACACGGGAACCTAGTTCACAGTTGTCATTAATTCAGTTACATTGGTGAAGTACGGCCATTGTTTTTCTTCCTACATTTTTGAAATTTTTTATTTTAAAAGCTATAATATATATATATATATATATATATATATATATATATATATATATATATATATATATATATATATATATATGGACGTCATAACTATATAATAGACATGATTTCTTTACAATCATGTTCTTCAATTATACATGTGAAATCCATCAATGTAGTATTATTCCACACATTTTTCTTTTTGTTTTTCTTCAATCATCTATATTCTTGGTCCCGGTTAAATGACTGAATGATTTTAAACAGCCACGAATATATATATATATATATATATATATATATATATATATATATATATATATATATATATATATATATTGAGTGATTTTACAATATACACAATGCATCTCCAGTGGCATCCTATTTTTGTGCATGAGAGATCCTATAATACCGGATCTAGTTGTAATTAGATGGCAGTCTCTTTCTCTCTCTAGAAAGGGAGTTTTCCGTTGTAATTAGATGTTCACTCTCTCTTTCTCTCACCAGAAAGGGAAGTTCTCTTGTTTCTTCTAAACTTTGCACCACCCAACAAGTCTCATTCTTTCTCTCTCTTAAAATGTTCATTTACTGTTTGTTCTAAACTTGAACAATCTCTCCCTCCCTCCATCCTTCTCTCTCTCTTCACCAGATCAGGAGGAGACAGGACCACGCTATTTTCTCACAGGTTCATTCCCTCACGCCTTGCTTGTTTATTCATCTATTAATTTATGTTCATGTATTTCAACTCTACCGTTGGGCTGTGATTTTATGGGTTGTTTGAAAACAATATTGTATGTTACTGTGTCACATACATCAGCTTCAAAAAGTATAGTAGATTAATGAAATAATTTAAAATGTTCAATTATTTTAATTAAGTTTTTGGTCAAATACGTGAGACAATGGCATAGTGTTATTGTTCCCAATCTGTTTATAGGGACATTTTATCTTTTCTTTTTAACCGTCCATCGTATTAGATGGATGACCTTGAATAAAAAAATTACTCTAAAAAATCAAAGTCACTATTTAATTTTCCTCAACATGACGGACCTACGACGCTGTTGCACAGCTAACATCAGTTGAGTTTGAATTTGGTGGCAATGAGAAGAAAAAGCGCCAAGTTTGTGGTGGAATTTGTAGTCCTATTTCCCTTTCATAACGTCACCAGGTCACACTGATATGGGAACAACTAAAAGCTGACCAATGGACAAATATTGAAATGGAGAAATAAATACCCTCCTCCTCTTAGCAATTAAGTTTAAAACAATATTGACTTCTCAAAGCCACGGGTGGAGTTAAGAATTTTTAATGAGCGGACCGAATTAAAATTTTTAAATTTTGATTAGGGCTAAAATATTATTTTTTTAATTTTTTATATAAAACAATATTTTTTTTAAAATTTTCATATATATTTTTTTAATATAGGTGGGGCCAAGAATGTGGGCCCTACCTTGGTTTCTTTCCTGCGGGCCCTACCTTGGCCCCTGCTCAAACCTAATTGTTGGTCAAAATGGCAACGTCGCCCAACCGTGAGTAGGAAGAAATTTTATTTTGAAATACCAACTTCACAAGGCATCGATGGTCAAACGAAGGAAGAAGAGAAAAGAAAACTCTATGAACAAGTCATCCCATAGAGAATGATGCTGGATGTCACCCAATGCAAGCAATCATAAGCCCCACTCGTTTCAATAAATTATGTTAAAAAGGGAACAGTCTTACAGAAGAAATGAGCTGTTAAAGATTCAACTTCGGGCTTGGCAAAGATAAAGTCAAGAGACTCAAGACTCACCAACATGAGATACCAAGGAGGAGACATTTACTCAGATTTAAGATTTTCATGATCTTTTATGCTGTAAACATAATTATGGTTCGTCTAACTAAAGATCATAATCATAATTAATATCAAATGTCTATATTTGAAATCCTGGATTTACTCTTGCTTTATGAAAAAGTCAAACTAATCTATTTGAATCATAAATCATACAAAGGCAATCAAACGCCCTTTGAAAGACAGATTGTTTCATTAGATATGTTTTTATGTGTGTCTCTTAGTATTTGGAGCTGTTTTTCATAAATTTAGTTATATGGGTATATGTGGAAATACACAAAAAGACAACACTATAATGAAAAACATAGAAAATTCGATCTCCATATTTGATTTTACTAGCTAAAAAAAACACACAAAAAAAACTAATTTTGAATGTTCTATACATTTAATTTTATACATTCGATTTAGTTTAGAACTTAGATGTCGTTAGCAAGGCAAGATAAGCAAGCAAATAAATAAATTCATAAACACATGACTTGATATTCTACACGTGTTATAGTAGACATATTACACAAGCATCTTCGTTTTAAGTTAATTACTGATATATCTCCAAGCAGCATTAAAAGCCTCAAAGACAAACTCAGGGAACAGGTGGACGATCAGTTAGATTGGAATATTTTTCCTATGCTTTCGTTCATTAATAAACCATTAATGCATCCCGGTCTCGTCGGTTAATGAGAACCCCAAAATAACTAGTTGCCTAATTAATTAACCGATAACATCTTCAGAGAAAGTGATTCTCATTCAATATTAATGGACATAACATCTAGCCGTTTTCCCTTTTATCTTCTCATTTAATCTCCATAGTTACATGTCATCGCTACCATTATAAACTTTATTCACATAAAAATTGCACGCGGTTTAGTGGGTCGGATTATGTTATCCAGTATCGGTTTTGCAAATAACAGATCCAAATAATAATTGGATCCTAACGCTATCTGGATTTTGCCCGGTAAAACATTGAATCCCTTCAATGTGAGACCCACTTGTTTCAACTTGCACTATCCCATCAGCATGTTTTTGATGTTTGTTTCATTCTGTGATGAGAATTTTTTTACTAGACATTTTCCTATGAAAACCTGCATTTTCGCGTCCTTTTGAGTGGAAACAAACAGACTTTTCACACACTGCCTCCCATAATATACTATTTTGTTAGGCAAAGAGTGAATTTTTGTATGATTTAGTAGAAGGAACATGGAGAAAAAGATCATGGTAGACTGGTGCTTCATTTATTCTCATGCGATTTCACTTTTTTGGCAAAATTCATGGCATTCTTTAGTGAAAAACTCTCTCTTCCCGTCAAATTTACTGGTTAAGGAGGCGTTTAGATCATTTTCTAACCCAGTTTTAATTTAAAACCAAATTATTTAAAGAGTTTAAGAAATCTTGTTTTGTTTTTTGTTTTTGTTTGAATTGAATAAACATAGTTTTGATGGCATCCAAATACTTCAAAAATATAGTTTTAGAGACAAAATCAGAATAAAAGTTTAACATGCATATGTAAAAATGCATTAGTAACAATCAATAGATAGCAAGAATAAAAGTTATGTTATGAAGACACTTTTTATTGGTTTCAAAATATTAAAATCAGGAACACTGTTTCTCAGAAGAGATCTGCAATCGTTCTCAAGCAACAAGAAAAGCGAGTAGCCAGGTTGACTAATTCTGGTTTTCTATGTGTTTGTTAAAATACGGGACCACGTGGAGTAGGGTCGCTGGATCCTTTTCATTGTTTTATGGAGAGAAACAGCCGTTTTATGTGGGAAAATGTCTCTTTCATTAAACTTGGAGCCATTGAAAGTGGAAGCGAAGCGAAGTGCGCGACAGGCAAACGACGGGTCGCTATCATATTCAGACCCGATTTAGGTAAGATCCAGATCCAGGTAAGAAACCGGCCGTACTCAGGGCCTTCTAGATCCCTATAAAGGAAACTCCGGCGAGTTGTCCCTGGTTTCGAGAGGGAGGGTGCTCAAGTTATCCGAGGGAGGGAGGGAGCTGAGCACCGCCATTGCCGGAACTCCGGTCCTTTTAAAGGGAGGGAGATTCGACTCTTGGAATGCACGGGATTGTCCGTGGTATTTCGTCAAACGGCTACTATTGGCAGCGCTCGAGAAACCCCGTGTTGGTGTTTTCTGGTAGTTTTTTCACCTCTGTTTTGTTTCCCTTTTCCTTTAGCGGTTTGGAGAATGGAGGTGGAATTTGTTGTGGTTGTTTTGATGGGGAACGCGTCTTTCTGTTTGCTTTTCGTTCTCTTCGCGGATGCTTTTATAATGTGATTGAAATGGGGGGATCATCTGTACTGAGAAGAAAGAAAGAGAACTTAACGTCAACTCTGTTTGTTGATCTCTTAAACGATGCGGATCGTTGGACATTCAACGTCCAAATATTTCCTCTCTCTCGAATCTTGAAGTTTGGGCATTCCAAGGCACATACCTGTCATCATCATCTTGATCACCACTATTTTCTTGCCAGTGCCAAATCTTGGACAGTCTTTATTTTTCTTAGTATTTCATCTATTCTTGGTTGGTAGATTAGCCCTTTAAGACCCTTCTTAGTTTTATTTTTTCAACTTTTTATGTCTTTCTTTTCACTTTATTTTCATGTTTGTTTATTGTTCTTCTCTTGAAATTCACATCATTGTGCTGGTGATGATGCTGGTTTTAGATCTCACTTCACTTTTTCCCTTTCTGGAATTGGATGCAGTGAGAGGCGGTAAATAGCCTGGCGAAGCTCACAAGTTTATTGGCGTTGGGAAGGTAATATATTGTGTCTTTACTTTTTTCAATACTTGCACTCACGATTGAATGACTAAATAAATTTAGATTTTGGATGGTTGTGACGTGATGAAGCCACGATTGGTGGGTGGATGGACTTTTGCTAGAAGCTTACTAGTCGTAGCAGATTCTGCAGTTATTGTCATCCATTAATGGAGTCGGTCCCTGTTTTGGAATAGAACAATTTATTTCCTTATGTCGCTGCGGCTCAGGGGGATGTCAATGGTCTTAGCGTGTAGGTTGGATGTCCAACAGACTCAAATCCTGACAACTGGTTTGGCAAGATTCATCAGCATCTTCTTAGAGCTGAGGCGGGATTTGCCATGGGAATTTTCAGTCCCAAATGCGGTAATATGCCGGAAGTACCAAATATATTTGGGTACCGAGGAGCAATCTAATATCCCCTGAATTTGGAAAATAAATCATATATTTTATGAGATGCGTATTTTATCTCTGAATTTGTCTCAAGAGGTTGTTATGCTTGGACCAGATGTCACGTCAATTTTGTTTGTACATGGAAAAATTCGCAAAGAACATGAGGAAAATTAAGGTTTGCTTCTAAGAACAGCATAATGGTGATGCGAAGCCTGAGGTGTTCTGGTGGTGATGCAAAACAATTTCCTATTGGGACCTTATTTAACAGAGCGAAAATTGTTTGCTTGATTAGACCTAAAGAGTATTTGACTTTTGATTTCCAAAAACAAAAGAGTTTTACTTGCTAGAGCCAAAGATAAAACTTTTTGGATTGCTGCAAGATGATAATGAGGACCTTTTATTTTTAAAACATTTCCTTTTTGGGACAATGAATTTTTTGGATTTTCGCAGAGGTGGCTCTGAAAGTGCATGTCTACCATGTATTTCACTTGTGAGACCCTCATGCACTTTTGAAACCTCTTCTCCTATCACCAAGAAAGTTTCGTTCTTTGATGTTGTGGCAAGGGGTCCAACCATGGTCTCAGACTCTTAAATTTATTCAATCGGAGGGCGTGAAGCTGAATCACCTAATCAGATATTGGTAGCCATTTTGGGACAGGTTTGGAGATGGTTGGTTAAAGGCATTCCCATGGTATGGACATTTAAAACTGCTTCAAAATTAGAACCTTCTAACTTCACTTTACACACGCTAGTATGGAAGCATTTATCTAAACTGACAGTGACCATGACGACCTTTTAGTTGAGGAGATGTAACTCGAAGCTTATTGACTTCATTGTTCTTCATACATAGTTTCTTGGTTTGCTTGGGATGCTCATTTGTCTTACCTTCTCCTTTTCATAACAATAGTTTTTTTGGTTCTTAAAAAGAAAACCTAAGGAACATGTATGGACCCAAGGTGAGTTCCAAAGTACGAGAGTTCCCCTTTTACCTAGACATCTTTTGATAGGGCTCAAAATTCGGTGAGAAAAATACTTTGAGATAGAAACAATGAGCAAACAGGGCTGCAAAATGTTTTTTCACAGCGAGGCCATCCAGGACCAACATTGGATATTGTGTGAAATAGTTTCTTCAAAATGTTTTTTCACAGCGAATTGTTTAGTGTTGATTCTACTTTTGTCTCAATGATGTTTCCTAGACTAACCACTTGATGGTGTAACTTCTTGCAGACCATACCTTCATGATTTCTTGGAAGTGGAGTAATCTATAGAAGCTGTGGTGGTCCAGAACTGATTGAGATCATCTGTACCTATTGTAAATTGAACCCACATTTATCTTTGTGTGGTTATGTTTCAGTTTGGGGAGTAGAAGTTCCCTAGGCATGTTTTTGTTGGAGTTCACATACTGCAAACAGATCCATGACTTTGGCTTCTCCTAAAGCGCTTCTATGGATGAACAGTTTTCCAAAATCAATTTCAGCCCTCACTGTTTCATTGGCTGCCTTAGCAGTACTTCTGGTTCTTTCTTCATCTCTTTCAACTATTGTATCAGTTAGTTCAACATTTCAAGGCTATTTTAATGGTCTATATGGTGATAGAGAAGCACAATTTGGATACCTTGGTAAGCAGACTCTCATAAAGAATGATAAAGAAGAAAGCCATCATATCCTTCATAGAAAGGGTGGTTCTGGTTCAAGCAACTTTTCTGTTACTGCACCATTGGGTTCTAATGACAGATTGAGTATGACTGTGAAGAATGAGAACAGCAGCTTAGGTTCTATACATGGTTCTATGACATCAGACATCGACAATACTTTATCAGCAAATGAAATCAATGGCTCGGGTATGTGCAATTATGTGACTGAAATGACTACCACTTGTATCTGTATTCTGCGTTTAGTTGCTTCAGAATGAGCATGCTGGTTTGTGAAATTATTGAGCTAGGGGAATCTTTCAAATTTTGTGGTGTATGCTTCATGTTTCTTCCAAATGGTCCTTTTTTGGTCACCAAGTCATACTTTTTCCTTGTTATAAAGGACTTACGTATGTTTTGCACAATGTTTATTGTATCCTTACGATCTGAAAAATGTTTTGAGACTGAGAATCACATTCTACTCTTGGCTTGTTCTTAGTCTCTTATGTTTGGCGCCTGTGGCATGATACTGGCTTGTTAAGATAATAGGTACTACTGGTTTATCTTTGTTGGACGTATATCGCTCTCTCCCCAAGTTAAATTATATTTGCCTTCAGTCGTAGCTCGTTTCTCCTTTCTATTTTCTGTTTACATATGCAACAGAACCGTACTTATATTTTACTGGTGGTTTATTCTTCAGGATACTGCGATCTATACCATGGCAAATGGTTTTTTGACCCTTCTGGACCACTATACACCAACAATACTTGTCCTATTATCACCCAGATGCAGAATTGTCAGGGTAATGGGAGGCCTGATCAAGAGTACGAAAACTGGAGATGGAGGCCTAATGAATGTGATCTACCACGCTTTGATGGCAAAAGATTCCTAGAGCTGATGAGCGGGAAAACTCTGGCTTTTGTTGGTGATTCAGTTGCTCGCAATCAGATGGAGTCTTTGCTGTGCATACTTTGGCAGGCACTCCTCTCTCTCTCTCTCACACACACACACACACACACACACACACACACACACACACTTGCACGGCTCACTCACAGACACACCCCACATGAAAAGCTGTTAGATAACTTCTCTGTCTCTCTCCCCCTCCTTCATGCACAGACACCGATAGGCACATAGACATGTATCAGGGTAATATAGGAGAGATGAATCCGTAGCCACCCACACGTGGTACCTAGCATGCCAGTGAATACCTATCATCCTAATCATGCACCATGTCTTATTTATGTTAAACTTATCTGCAGGTGGAAACTCCCAAGAACAGAGGCAACCGGAAGATGCACCGTTGGTTCTTTGAATCATACTCAGTGATGATAGTGAGGATCTGGTCATCCTGGCTGGTCCACCAGATGCCAGAGGCCTTTGATTTTGCACCTGCAGGTGTCGACAAACTACACCTAGACAAACCAGACCAAACCTTCATGGAACTCCTTCCTAGCATTGATGTGCTTGTTCTATCATCTGGTCATTGGTTTGCAAAGCAGTCTGTGTACATTCTGAACAATGAAATTGTCGGCGGGCAACTTTGGTGGCCCGATTTAAACCGCACTAAGAAAATAAATAACATTGAGGCGTTTGGAATCTCTGTTGAAACCAGTCTTGCTGCCATAGTTACACATCCAGGCTACAAGGGCCTTACAATCTTGAGGTCGTATTCACCAGATCATTATGAAGGGGGAGCGTGGAACACAGGCGGCTCCTGCACTGGGAAAGTGAAGCCACTGACAGAAGGAGAACTGGTGGAAAATGGTTTTACCCAGAGGATGCATGAGCAACAGGTGATGGGATTCCAGAGGGCACAAAAGAAGGCAACCAACAAGTCAAAACTGAGGCTCATGGACATAACTGAAGTATTCAGTTACCGTGCAGATGGCCACCCTGGTCCTTACAGAAGTCTAGATCCTAACAAGGTCACAAAGCGTGGTCCGGATGGAAGGCCGCCACCACAAGATTGCTTGCATTGGTGTATGCCAGGCCCAGTGGATACTTGGAACGAAATCGTGCTTGAGATCATACGAAGGGAATTCCATCCGGCTCAAGAGCTGTCAGAGAGAAGATGAGCTTTTTACTCGATAATCAAAGGAGATGGAGCTTTAGGATTTTAATATTTTTTTGTTGTCTAACCATGTAGAAGCGGCTCTTGTAAGTTGAGGTTCATAATATCAGATATACAAACACAAAAGTCAAGCTGTTGTCTGCATATCCTCAGTCAATACATAGTGCTTGATGAAAGATGCTGGTGTTTGAAGGATGAACTCTTTCAAAGCGAAGACAAAGGGTGCGTAGGCTGGACTCATTTCGGTGCCCCAATGATGAGGTCAGGCGGCCAATAGAACAGTACAACCTCGATGCAAATGCAGTATTGCACACGTTTAATTTGCATAAGTCTGTTCTGGTGTGAATTTGATGCTAAACATGTTCAGGCCATGCTCGAGATGACTTCAAAAGTTGGAGTGGTGAGGGAAAGGGCTACTTGGTTCGAAACCATGTCCAGCGTGGATACAAACATAGCTTCTGCAGAATATATTATCGATGCCAAATTCATGTTCAGGTGACTTATGGGGAAGTCAGCAATATGCAGGAAAACATGTAGGACCCTTGGATAGAAAAGCACACCTGGAGACGTTTCTGCTATTTCCATCTTCTTTCTTCTCTGTTTTTGAAGCCTGTGATTCGCAGGCACAGAGAATTGGCTGCACTTGATCTATCTCCTGGTTTTTTCCAACCAAAGTTAAGTAGAAGATAGCGTTAACTTCATGTATAAACCGGAAGAAAGACGACGAACAGATTATGAACAAGATAGAGACTAACAAAGAGAGAGAGAGAGAGAAATGGGCCTTGACTGGTGGACTATAATCTCTCCGGGAGAGAAAGAAAACAAAAGAAATAGCGGATGGATATGGAAGAAACTTAAAGCCACAGCCATCTCCTTCTCTCTTCCCCCTCCTATAACTTATAAGACTAAATAAATTTTAGTCTGTGCCACGGCCGCCTTGAATCAGTTTAAAGTAATTATACAGCCGAGCCAAAAAAAGAAAATTATAAAAGATAAAGATCTTCCGATTTCAAATCTTAAAGGGCCTTCTAACTCTGTCCAGACTCCAAATATCGAAGGCATGCATGCAGGACTCGCCTGTAAAAAGCTGAAATGTTGGAAGAGTGTAACGTTAATTTTATCAAGTGAATCTGACTTCGTTACCCGATCCATTTGCAATATATGGTATCCAAGTTACGCAACATCGACTCAGGCGGGAACTTTTTGGACGTTTTCTGAAACAGGAACACTTCTTTAATATAATTTCACAAAAACGCCTTAGGTTGTTGATTTTCTTTTGTTGAACACTTTCATATGGTCCACGATCGGGGTTGAGTTGTGTGCATGTAGCCTTCTCCATTGCCAAACAAGGGTTTTCTGTTGTCAGCCCTTTATCTTCCTTTCTAGCTAGCTAGGAACAAAACCAATAATTTTTTAATGAGGAAATCAAGTTATAGTTTGAAAATTTTAACAAAGGCTCAAAATATAAATTTTCAAAATGTTTGTATAGAAAAATTTATTTTTAAAATTTTACATGTAATTTTTTTTTAAGAAGGGGCGAGGGCTCTTGGCAACTTCGCCCATGTAGTTTAAAAGTTTTAAGGGCTTAGCATAGCTTGTTGGATGGATGACGTGCAGTCTGTTCAATTCATGTGGATGTTATTCTCCTCAATAATAAGAGGTGAAATAACGACACTTTAGTTAAGTGGTATACTGTGTCTCATATAATTTCAGATACAATTATGTACCCCAAAATAAAAAGAAGGAGGAGAGACCTTGGATTCTTCTTTTAGAGTAGGTTATATATTAAAAAAAAACTTTTTTTATGAAGGCCAAAATGAAGTTTGAAAAAAATGACTGACTTTTTAAAAAGAAAAAAAATATTTCCCTAGTAAAATGGTAGAACACAAGTGCCCATGTTAGCCACCTAGCACGAAATCAACTGCAAAAAGATGTTTTTAAAGAAAAACTGTCACGCTATTGTGTAATTACGGTCTCATGAAGGGACCGATTGAAATTTCACTTTTCTCCAAAAATTTATGAAAATTGCAAGCTGCAGTGATCTTTCGAATCGGATCCAGTTTCGGAACCGATAGATAAGGGAACAACTGGTTGGACCCAGTCCTTCGGAAATCCCGACCCGAATTTTTGGCCTTTCCCTTCCGCTCGGCGGCGCCCCTCAGAAGGGGGCGCAGCCTTGGGCACCATGCTTCGCCGGTTCGTGGAGATCAGGTTGGCGGGACCCGCCGCCGTTAACGCTAGGAATCGAGCTCCCGATCGCGTTGGATCCGCGTTTCTGGATCCGTATCGCCGGAATTTAATTCCTCTCTCTTCGATGATGACAGGTTTTCCTTTTTCTTCCCTTTGGAGCCAGAAAGACGATACTCGTGCCTCCGTTTTCGTGCACTTCCGTTGAATTTCGTTAACTTTTATTCCATTCCGACGGTAGAAGTCTATACTCGAGCTATGCCGATTCTTCAATAGTTTGTCGTTCACTTGTGTGGTATTTCACGGATGCAGTTCTTTCCTCTTCCCTCGGTGGTTATTTGATCGAATTGGAGCTCATTTGTTTTGCTCTTCTTTCCAGTAATGATTTTCTTGTGAGTGGTTAGAATGAAATGCGGCTCTTCAAGTATTGGAAATGGTTAAGAAAATTGGTTCAAGTACAGTTTTTGGTCGTTGCTTGGTTTAGAAATTCTAGCGCAGCTTTGCAATATTTCCCCTTTTGTGGGTGCCATGGACAATTTTTTTTTTCTCTTGATGATTTTAGGCTGATCATTGGATAGAACCTAGAAGTCAGAACTTCATTATAATTCTGCCGCGTATACAGTATACTAGATGCGTAATTGGTGCACGGGTTGACGGGGAAGTTCATTGTGACTAAGGTGAGTGAACATTGGTGCTTAAACATCCAAGAGTGCGACAGACCCCGACAACTTGACGTCATGATGCCCATTCTGGCTGGCGGTTCTAATTCTTTCCCCATTTTCTTTGGCAGCTCTTTGAATGGTCCAACATCGTATTTCCGTATTGTACATTTACTAGAGTTGAACTCAAAGTTGTGAGATTGGACGTACGCCGTATCTGATTTCAGTTCATGGTTTGATACACTCTCTGTTTGGAAATTCTGCGTGTTAAAGAAATTTTGACTACTGTCATGGTCTCATGGGCCATTGAAGTAGGATGCATGTGTACTTTTTGCTTTGTGGTTCTTGTTGTTCATGCCTGATTAATGCTCAATTTACTTCAGAATAAGGTTTCTAGTCCTATTATAGTACAGTCTGTCAGTAGTTTCAAACAATGGTGGTTTAAATTGCTCCCTCTTGAAATTGAGCAAATATTATTTATCTTAGCAGGAGCCTGCAGACAGAAAACATTTGATGCATTGCTATTGGATGCTGGAGGGACACTTCTACAGACTGCTTCTCCGGTTGCAGAGACATATGCAACAATTGGCAAAAAATATGGTTCGTTTTGGTTGCCCAATTTTGGCTAAGTGCTAACTAAACCAATAGGAAAGTAAAGCAGTTCTTGCAAGTAGAACTGCTTAACTTTAATCTGGAGGCCTCTTGTTTGGACCGTCATGTGTTATCCCGTAGCTTGGTTTCTCACTAGCTTCTTTCAGTACGGGCATTGGATTCTGTACAGTACAGTGTGAAGTGATTATTGCATTAGTCATCCAAAACTTCAATGTCCTTAATTTTCCAACTAGTCAACTGCTCTTCTCTGCCATGTGGTTAAATAGTTTTTGTATCAAATAAGTGACCATATTGTGAAACATGCATAAAGTTATTCAGAGGTCTACGGTTGAGTGTTGGCCAATTGTGCCCAGCAGGCAACAGCACATAATCTTTCTCTTCTTTTTGTTCTCCAAGGGATCAAGACAAATGCAACTGAAATAAAAGAGGGATTCAGGAGAGCTTTTTCAGCATCTTGGCCAGAAAAGCTTCGATATCAGGCAGGTACTATACTTGTCTTCCACGTACATTTTTCTATGTCAATTTGTCCATCTGAGATTTTGTTGGTACGTTAAGTGGATCTTCTATCAAGTCAAGCATCAATGGTTCGTGGTCTTTTTCTTTAAGCCCTGCTTTAGATGTCTTTAAGTTAAATAGTAGATTTGGACATAGGGTATTGGTCTTTTATTCTATGAAAGCAGTACAATAGTACATGTAGCGTTAGCCTTTTTGTTAGTGAATTGTAAAAAGGAATAGATTAATGGCTACACAGTTTCATTATATTTGCTGTACTGCTGGTCTTCATATAGGACAGACTTTGATTTCATCTTATCATGTTCATGTGTTGACCATGGAAGCGATGGTTGGACTAATAAACCTGGTGTACAATTTTAAGTTAGAAAATTGTTAATAAGACAGGCAGTAATCCTAGCCACTAGTCATGAGAGAATACCTTGAAGAACTAATCACTTCATAGATTAACAGGCAGATGGACGCCCATTTTGGAGACACGTGGTTTCTGAAGCCACTGGTTGTTCAAACAATGAATATTTTGAAGAAGTCTATGAGGTACAATGTTTTCCTGTACTTTGGCAATTGCAGTTATCTTTTCTGTGAAGCTACAGTATGCTGAGGAGAAAAATATACTGAGTCTCCTCTACTAGATTGATTTTTATGTCTTTGCTGTCTGGATCAATACTCCTGGGCTTTATTTTTTATAATTGCGACTTTTAAATTAACTTCTTTGAAGAACATAAGGAAAAAAGTTTCATTATCTGAACAGAAAAGCTGCATAATATATGTTGTTATGGTGTATTTGATTTCTATATTGAGTCGATAAAGCACTAAGTGGTGTACTTAATCGCTTACCTTTACCTTTCACTGTCAAAATGACATTCACTATGTTATGGCTTTGCTTTATTGTTTACGGCTAGGTATTTAGGATTCCTAGATCTTTATATTTTTCTTTGCTCAACTTCAATGAGAAGAATTCCTATAGCTTTATCTCATCTCTAGACGTCTTGCATGTTTCTCCTCCTGTCTCTTTCCTTATAAGTTGATGGATTAGCTTCAATAATTTTGTGAATCCAATAGGTTTACCTTTGGCATACACACTCTTTTCTGTTTTCCTGTCTTTAATGTGACTTTTCTGATGTTAGCTAGCAACGGAAAAACTGACTTTATAATAATAACAGACATTATTATTGTTCTTGTTGTCTTGTTCATTTTGTGTGCGTTTACTGACCCCATCTGGATCTTTGAACACCTATTATTTTAATTTTTTTATCTATGAATTGATCCTTGTCAACTTTGTAGCACTTTGCACGGAGTGATGCATGGAGACTGCCATCTGGAGCTTATGAAGTGCTTCACAAGTTGAAAGATGATGGAGGTTGCTTGATAATTTAATGATATTATTACCTTCCATTTTCTTTTCCTCTCCTGTATGCAAAGAGTACCCATTTCCTTGAGTTTCTGGCTTATAGGTCTTTTATGCAGTTAAGTTGGCTGTTATATCAAACTTTGACACACGGTTGAGGAAACTATTGGAGGGTCTAAATATTTCAAATCTGTAAGTAATTACTTTATGTTCTTTGAACCAGATACTCGGCCAGTCTGTGCATAAAAGATCTACTAGATTCTCCACTTACTTTTTGTGTGCTACTGTTATATTTCATGCAATTGCTTTTCTTTTCTTTACTTGATGTGGTTGCATGGGAAAATTTTGTAGGTAGTCTTATTTAGGGGCAGACTGTTATACGGTATTCACTTCTTGGTCTGCTGTTTCCAATGACAGAAACATGAACTTATTTTTTATGAAGGTAATCAGCTTAAGAAAGTGTCTCATTAGCAGAAGACTTTTTTCCTCTGTTCTATGTTGCCACTTAATCAGGACAAGATGCTAAACGCACCTTGTTGAGTTTTTATTTAGGTTGCTAAACAGAATGCCAATAGTGCCAATAGGATGCCAACTCTCTTTAATGTCCGACAGAAATCTATACTGGTAGGACACAGTCCCTTTTTCTTTGAGAAAAATAAGAAATGCTACTTCTCTGTGTCCGGAACCGTGTGAAGTTGTGAACTTATCACTTGGCTTACTCCTATCCCGTAATAAGTTCATGATCACACGGTTTCTATTTTGCAGTCAATGGAACACGTAATTTATGAAGGCCGATCGCAGTCAGCTTGTTATAATTTGCCTAAGAACAGATATCAAGGCTTCTAATTTCAAGAATTTTATTCAACCTTTTTGGAATGATTTCATGTACAGCCTTTGTGGTTATTGGCTGGTCAGTCACTGTGCAAAAAAAGTATTCTGATTGTAACAAACACTTAAGAAGCTCCAACGTCAACATGGTCCAAGGCTGCCATGTGGACGAGTTAATCTTGATTCTGGTCAAATATTTCAAGGCTTCAAACAATGGGTGGCTCTGTGTTATTGTGGACACTTGCTTTCTTAAATACCCCAAATAATGTCCACTGACTCATAAGTGGTTGTGTTTTGGCGACATGTTTCAGGTTTGATGCTATCATAGTATCTGCAGAAATTGGATATGAGAAACCTGCAGCCGAAATCTTCAGGGCTGCGCTAGGTACATTGTCTTCCAAAATTCTAGCGTCTGTAACTTTTTGTCAGGTACCTGTCTCAGCGAAATTCCGATGAGAATTTCAATAAATGGTGGCCTGAAGTGTTTACAAATTGTATTTTGTAGCATTGACAAATTGAATAGTTACTATATAATTGACAAACCAATTTCCATTGAAACTTTTTGATACTTTCAATGCACAGCATTGCACAAAAAAAAAATGCTAGTTGGACTTTGGCATCAAAAGGACATGGTTTTGACTCAAGTGTTTACTTGTTAATCTACCATGTCAGACTTTATCATCGAGCCTTTCTTGTTCATGACAGATCAACTTTGTGTAGAGGCTGGCAAAGCAGTTCATGTTGGAGATGACCTCAAAGCTGATAAGTTTGGTGCAAATGCTGTTGGCATAAATTGCTGGTCTACCCTCTCCTTCCTATCTCATACTTTCTTCCTCTTAATATTCGTAATTTTTATTGGATTATGCCTGTATTTTTTAACTGATTCATTTGATTCTGACAGGTTGTGGGGAACAGAAGTGAAATCGTTTGATGAGATTTATAATCGGATCATGAATGTGGCGGTTCAAAAGGAGTGACCTAAAAGATACAAAGGCTTCGCTAAACATGCAGAATTTATGTTAGCAGTGTTTTTTTTTTGGTCTGGAAGGCACGATTGAAATGCTTGGAAAGCTGCGCAAGAGGAAAAAAGGACCTCTACTTTGCAGAACTTGGATTATCTGATGGTTTCTCGACTCACATCTAATTTGCTCAGTTTCAGCTTGAAAAAGGATTTGTTTTGAAGCTAAAACGTAACCATCGATGATTCTTGTTGTTCCATTGGAAAAAAGTGACCTGGCTTGTAATATTATAATGATAAATTTGCATGTTCTCTTAAAGTTGATTGTTCTGCTAAATTTGGGACTCCCAAGTAAAACTGCATTTAATTCTGGAAGCTTATCCTTTCGAATGCCAAAAGAAAGATGTGAAAATCCAGGCTAAATCATTAGATTATCCAAATAAATGTCATCCATTGCAGCTGGGGAACTGTTGGGCTCGGATTTGCAGGCACGTAACAGAAACTCAGATAATAACATGGTAATTTATTCTTGTTGCTTTGTGACGAGCCCAAATTTTACCTTCCCGCCATTGCATGTTAAGGATTACTGAAAAATTTGGACCTTCGCATATACAAGATCCTCCTTTCCTAGCTCACGTTAGAAGCATCATGCTTGAAGTGGACTTGACTAGAAGCCCATTGCCCAGTTGCACGGAGAAGATGGAGAAGAGATCAGATTATCTTAACGGCAAGCCTCTGAAAGACAATCTCTAGATGTAATCATCCCCAAAGCTTATCCTCTGAAAGTCGGTCGAGGAAGAACGAGAAGGGAGAAATCTTCGTCTTCAAGAACGACGCCGATGGCTTGAGGGTGAGGTTTCTGAAAGGATCCGCCGATACAAACCTGATCGAGAACTTCATCAAGCATCACCTATCAAGAAGTTCACTCACTGTTGATCGAGAAGTTCCAATGGCCAAATTTCAAAAGAGCGATTGAACTTAGAAATCGGTTGAGAGAGAACGAGAAGGGAGAAATCGTAGTCTTCAAGAACGATGCCGGTTGCCTCTACCCAAACTATTGAGATGGTTTCACAAAACACCTTAAAAAGTTTTCAATTATTCCGTCCCAGTTTTAGGAACATACTCGTGAAACAGTTAAAACCTGCTGGGTGAAGGCCCCCATCCAAAATCATACTCTTCCTTTTTTTTTTTTGAATGCACGGAACTTCCTGTAGAGCTGAAACTTTAGTTCAAATTCGATGGAAAGTTCCAAATATGGAACTTTAATGCCAATTGTTACAAAAAGTACCCGGAACATACAACTTTAATTAATAATGTCATTGTCCTCTCCATCCTCCATTGTTTTCTAAGTCACATCCGACCTTCTTCCACGCCATGTAATGACATTAATTTAACATCAGAGCTTCTTCCATGCAATTTAATGACATTAATTTAACATTCATGAGATTAACGTTAAAAGAGTTAACAATTTTTTTTAATTGTCATTAAACCATGGGGAGTGAATGCTATAATCAATTATGCGGATGTTACTTATTCATGGAAACCGTATAAATACAGGCTTTAGACAGGGCACTGTTGTGAGCAAACCTGAACCAGAAGCAAGCAGTAGCAGTAGCAGCAGCAGCCAGCTAGAAGAAACAAGATGAAGATGACCAAGGCGTTGTTGCTNTTGTAAAAATAATTCTTCCTTTTTGGGAGAGAAAATTGCATTCATAACTTCAAACTTTTGCACTATCATAAGGATAATGTCTATGCACAGGGACCAAAAGCAAAATATGCTGTTAGGGATCCATTACTTAACAAATCGACCAAGTATTTACTTGTTATCAATTCTCAAATTGAAGTGCAATATGTACCGTTTGATCTTTGCACGGATATATTTTCATGCTTTCCATGGAAAAGGAAGTCTTTAATCGAACATTGAGTTTGTAAAACGATTCCAATAAGGGTATATTTAATTACTTAAGATTTGAAGTTCATGAATCTGATGTTGGTAAGATGTGGCATGTTTTTGCTGATGTGACAGGATCTTGGGGAGAACTAATATTCACATTTGAAATCTTTATTTTTACCTTGACAAAAGGTCCAACTTACGATCGAGGAAGGAGGATGAGGTTTCTGAAAGGATCCGCCGGTACAAACCTGATCGAGAACTTCATCAAGCATCACCTATCAAGAAGTTCACTCACTGTTGATCGAGAAGTTCCAATGGCCAAATTTCAAAAGAACGATTGAACTTAGAAGTCGGTCTAGAAAGAACGAGAAGGGAGAAATCTTAGTCTTCAAGAACGACGCCGATTGCTCGAGGGAGAGGTTTCTGACAGGATCCACTGATGCAAACCTGATCGACATCTTCATCAAGTGCTGCCGATCGAGAAGTTCACTCCCTGTGGATGGAGAAGTTCCAATGGCCAAATCTCAAAGGAGCGACTGAACTTAGAAGTCGGTCGAGAAAGAACGACAAGGGAGAAATCCTTGTCTTCAAGAACGACGCCCATTGCTTGAGGAGAGATTTCTGACAGGATCCCCTGATGCAAACCTGATCGATATCTTCATCAAGCGCCGCCGATCGAGAAATTCACTCACTGTGGATCGAAGTTTTCTTCTTTCCACGAGTGCGCCTCCACCAAACACAAAACCCGCGGGAAAATTCATTTATAACTTTGAGTTTTAACTCAACCTCAAGTTCAACTCGTTTAATAAACGAGTTGAACTTGCAAGGACGAGTTCGAGTGGAGCCTGAGTTGGCATCACTAGGTTCAATCAAACCTTTGCTCAATGCTAGGAAGGTAAAATAAGGAGTTCAAATGTTGATCTTATACCTAAGATCCTTTGATGAACCATTGATTTTTTTTTTTTTACAGGAGATCTTTTGCTAAGTTAGCAAAGACACATTACATCATATCCATATTAGAGTTGTGGATCTCAAATCCGAAATAATGAAAAGCCTTTCATGTGATTAATGTTCTCTTATTAATGGTTAGCACGCAACTTCTTGTGAATTAGCCCAAAAGAAATTTTTAAATTTGGAATTTGGTGCAGATAATCTCATTAAAAAATGACTTACTAAATTTGTAAACCAAATATCCTCTTATATCAAACTGCTTTTCTAAGAAAATGGGGAATTTGGAGCTTTAGTCTATGACTATGAACCACTTTTGCTATCAAGTGTCACTATCATCTAATTGCTTAATTGAGTTAGTACACGCACTTGTTAAACATGATAATTAAACAGAAACTTTCTAAGTAGGATCTACTCGGAATGCAAAATAAGGGTTCGTGCGGCACACAAAAACAGTTTGTAACTAACTGTTTCATGAATCTACCCAAACGATTGAGATAGATTCACATAACACCTTAAAAAGTTTTCAATTATTCCGACCCAGTTTTAAGAACATAATCGTGAAACAGCCATAAAACTGTTTCGTAAATTGTTTCCTGCTGCAAACCTGCTGGGGGAAGGCCCCCATCCAAAATTATACTCTTCCTTTTTTTTTTGTTTGAATGCAGGGAACTATACTGTAGAGCTGAAACTTTAGTTCAAATTCGATGGAAAGTTACAAATATGGAACTTTAGTGCCAATTGTTACAAAAAGTACCCGGCACATACAACTTTAATTAATAATGTCATTGTCCTCTCATCCGAACTTCTTCCATGCCATGTAATGACATTAATTTAACATCAGAGCTTCTTCCATGCAATTTAATGGCATTAATTTAACATTCATGACATTAACGTTAAAAGAGTTAACAATTTTTTTAATTGTCATTAAACCATGGGGAGTGAATGCTATAATCAATTATGCGGATGTTACTTATTCATGGAAACCGTATAAATACAGGCTTTAGACAGGGCACTGTTGTGAGCAAACCTGAACCAGAAGCAAGCAGTAGCAGTAGCAGCAGCAGCCAGCTAGAAGAAACAAGATGAAGATGACCAAGGCGTTGTTGCTNTTGTAAAAATAATTCTTCCTTTTTGGGAGAGAAAATTGCATTCATAACTTCAAACTTTTGCACTATCATAAGGATAATGTCTATGCACAGGGACCAAAAGCAAAATATGCTGTTAGGGATCCATTACTTAACAAATCGACCAAGTATTTACTTGTTATCAATTCTCAAATTGAAGTGCAATATGTACCGTTTGATCTTTCCACGGATATATTTTCATGCTTTCCATGGAAATGGAAGTCTTTAATCGAACATTGAGTTTGTAAAACGATTCCAATAAGGGTATACTTAATTACTTAAGATTTGAAGTTCATGAATCTGATGTTGGTAAGATGTGGCATGTTTTTGCTGATGTGAAAGGATCTTGGGGAGAATTAATATTCACATTTGAAATCTTTATTTTTACCTTGACAAAAGGTCCAACTTAAGATCGAGGAAGGAGGATGTGATCATAAATCCACTGTTCTCAAATTATGAGGATTTATCAAACTCCCCTTTTACATGTTAACGAGGAAAATAAAAACTGGAAATTTTGAAATAATAGAATTTAGTTGCGTCTTACTGAGAATGCCAACAGTATAAACTACAACAAACAAAATTGTTGGCGCCTATCTTTAAGCGAAGACCCCAATAAAAGAAAGAAACCAGACTATCTTAAGACGATGATCCACCAATCACACAATTCTTAAATCCAACACTAGAAGTTATACCAAAGGATGATCCAAACACGCAAGAACCGCAAAGCCACAAATCAGAAGACAAAAATTATTGCAATTTGACACATTAAATTATGTAAGAGTTATATTTTAAGCTCCTAGGATCAATGCTAGAAGCTAAAAAATGACCCCTATTCCATTTTTACCATACCGACATAGTATCCATAGAGACCGAACTGAGAATGTGCCGCAGAAATCAAATTGGAAATGTGTCGCAGAAATCAAATTAGAACATACTTGTTTCATGCAATCAAATATATCATTTACTTTAATTTAACGCCTTGTTTTTGAGTTCGAACATAATATAATGGTAACAGACGAGTCAAAGGAATAAAAACAAAAAAAAAAACGCGTGATTTGCAGGAGTAGCCCAATACGAAGATTTTGGCTTTTGCGTCAAGTGAAAAGGAAGCCAAAAGCAGGACAACATTTCAAGCACATACTGGAAATATGGTCCATTAATTGATCTGGTAAGCCCTCATACTAGCATATTCACATGGATATGTTTATTGCAAAACAATGGCAGAAGAAAACAAAACTTCCAATTGAAGATATCCAGATGTAAAAGTTTGTTATTCCAAAACAATGGCAGGAAAAAAAAATTGAAGATATCCAACTGTAAAAGTCGCATCACTCAAGTTTCTGGTCTGATGGGAGTTGGGATGTAAAGAGTTGTAGCTGGAAGCTCCAAAAAGTGTATTAGAATCAGCTAGTAGCAAGACGAACAACAAGCCATGTTCACAACCACATGCAGGCGTTATCTTACCAAATCATAATATTAGATAGAGTAAGACTTTCATGCAGATTTCTGGAAAAACAATGACCCAAATGCCAGAGATGATGGATGAAACTACACTATAGATTCTGATCATCCATAAAATACAGATACATGGAGCAGGAAACTGGACAAATTGGGGAAAAAAGAAAGAACAATTGGCCTATGAAGATTTGAACAAAGTAAATGTTGCAGTGCATTTCCTGGAACTGCAAGTTAAGGTAGGAGCATGTACGAAAAGAGAATCATGAGAACATCAACCCAGGCTACCCAGCTGCGGCAGCATGACCCTTTGCTTACTGAAAGTGAACACATTTCATGTGCTATTAGCCAGAGGGAACATGCATAAAAGCATATCAAGCAAGATAACGATACAATTTCCTGTCAGTTTTGTCTCTCTCTAAAAATTCACGCTCAATCAGCGACTCGATGCGTTTCTTTATTACAGCAGGATTGGGCAAAAAGCGTGACTGCAGTTGCTTTGTTACCTCAGCTACTATGTTGTTATGATCTAAAACCCTCCTAGATTTCATAATCCTCACTATAGCAGCCTCTATTTGAGGCTTTCTGTCTTCCTCAACCCTCTGCCGTGTTTCCTGTTTCTCAGGCTCAGTCTCCTTCTGAGCAACAACAGTCCCTATTTTGATTTTGTAAAGCTTGCAGGTGAACTTTTCATTGAACAAAAATGTGTCATCTTCACCAATGTCCTTGCTCATTGGAACCTTCAGAAGGACATTCTTCCCTTTCACGCATGCAAGAGACTGTAAGCATCTCTTGAGATCCGATGCGGGTATTTCTGTTGACTGCTCAATTTCTCGGTATGTGAGGCGGTCAGCAGAATTAAACAGCATGAGAACACACATTTGATATGTTGAAACATTTAGTTCATGTTTCTGACCCTTTCCGAAGGTTGCCTTCAAATCTGCAGTCCCCATGTTGGTCTGCCATGACAATCTCCTGCCAGTATGAGTGCCAAGATAATAAGTCCTGAACTTTTCACAAACACCCATGATCTCAGCTGGCAGATTACAAGTGGCACTCGGCTGAGTTGGCCAAGATCCTGTCGTCAGGACCTGAACAGCAAGGGTGGGGCCATCACTGGTATCAATAGACTGGCATGCATAGAATCCTTGCATGGTATCCTGGGAGGTCTTCATATCAGTGAACATGCCCTCCAGTTTCGATGTAAACTGGTATCCACATTCAGTTTTGAGTTTCACGATAAGGCTTCTTTCTGCATCATCTGAAATAGTCTTCCCTGACAAGAGTCTCTTTGCCAGATGCTGTTTATAGTACTTTTCAAACACATCCTTTTCCTGCAAGTATCTGAATAACATCATTACTTTGTCTAAGACAACCTCAATGTCCTCCTCACTGACCCCCTTCAATCCCTTGCGTAGTTTATCATCAACAAACAAGGAGATAAATTCAGGAGACCTGGTATTTAGATTTATGAAATACTCAAAGGATGAATTCAGAGCATTTTGAAAAGCCTTGTCATTGCTAAAAGCTAAATTTATGATCTTGTCATATTTATCCTTCTCATCCAACAGTCTCTGAACAAACTCAACAGGATCCTTTATTCTCTCAGGGTCCGTAACCAATTGTTTTCCGGTCTCTCGAAGGTGAGAGGTCATCACATCTCTTATGGTAGTGAGCCCACTGGGTACCCTTCTAAACAGATTGTACATTCTTGACAGATCATCATATTTGTCATCCATAAGCATGTTCACCAGCCCAGAATTTTCCATGTAAACTAATCTTTGCATGTGATTTGCTATCATCTCAGTCTCCACTACATTGGTTATTTTTCCTTCACTTTTGGCATCCAGGTAGTGGGACACTCTCTCCATCTCTTCATTCAACCTCCTTTCAGCTTTCTTCAGATATTCCCCACAATCGCAGCACTCAATGAACTCTTGAGATTCGACACTGTAAAAATTGGCAGAGACCTCCAGAAATGGTTTCTCAAAATCCTCTTGGTAAACTGCAGGACCCAAATCCATAAGCATCTTTATTATGCTCCTCATCAGACCACGATCAATAACGTCGCCCGTACGCTCCTTGTATATCAGTTCAAGAAGAGTGTTCAGAAGCCTCGCTTGGATGTTACTAGAATGGATAATATTATCCCTCCACAGGTTAAGTCCAAGCTCATGAACAGGTATTTTTTGATTGTTATGAACATAGGTCCTATCCATGTACATTAATATATCCCGAACCATCTCAAGTGCTTTATTATGATCTCTCCACTTCCTATTTAGCTCATCTAAAAATAGTCCACCCTGAGCAGCATCAATAGATTTTGATATCTCTTTCAAGTGCCAAGTCATTGTGTTGACCAGACCTGAGTATAGTTTGTCCCCGTATTTATGTAGCACCATGTTATAAGCATTCCTACATTTGAAAGAAAGAAACGTCACTCACTTCATGTGAAGGAAACCATACAGCTTGCACTGGAACGTCCAAATACAAAGAGGGAACTTAGACATGCTGCTTCTTCTTATTTATTTTTTCTTTTGGAGATAAAAATACAAAAATAATATGTACTTCAAGATTTTGCGCCATGATAGCATGCAGAAACAAGATAACTGTATTTGCCATGGAAGTCAAGAACATAAATATTGCAATTGAGATACAAAATGATTCCACTATCCCAAAATTTGTGATACTAATATATCTCCTCCTGAAACGAAAGAGAACAATCACCATAGGGAAAAAAAGAAAAAGCTTAAAGCTTGAGGCAAAGAGCCCTAGAACCTCAGGTCCTCAACAAACCTTCACCCAGCAGGCAGACAAAGGGGCTCTGGCCCACGAGGGCCACATTGTGATGTGAACCTATGACCAGTCTTTTACTAACTAGGATCATTCCCAACTGTGCTAAGCTGATGTTCATACATGTGGTTGGTGCTGCCATAATTTGATTGTTGACATAGTTATGGGTACAAAATTTAAGCAAAACAGCAACTTTGAGTGCAGTCAGCATGCATCTGACTTGTCCTTCGGGGCCTCAGGTCACTCAGTATCGTGTCAGGCTTTAAGCTATTTTTTATCAGACAATATTTTACCCCATTGCACATCGTTGCATGTAAGATTTCATCTCATTTTTGCAGCAATGATTGCCACTGTCATATGTGACTTCTACTTGGCTGCAGCCAAAGGAAAAAATTTTTGGCAATTAATTGTCGATTTTTAGCTCATCCCAAATCAAGGTGGAATATTTCCATTTCTTCTGCAAAGAGGGTCACTAGATTGTTACCTTTCATTATAGTAACTTAGCATTTTTGGTATTTGTAATTTGCTTATTATCATTAGCCTTAGAAGAGAAGCCACATTAAAGAATCCTTAATTATCCAAGATATTTGTTTTCTCCTGTAAAAGATGGACTAGTTGCAGTCGAGAAAAAACATATTTTTGAATTCACTGCATGGTTGTCCTGAATACTATTTATATCACGATCTTTACGCACTAATACTGATAGGGGAATATGGAAGCAGAAGATGCAGCTTTAGGAGAAGTAACAACATCCTGAAACAAATTCAGTGATATTTATGCTGGTACTGTGGTCCTTTGCTAACAACGGAGAGTGAAGAGCAACATACGTTGTTATGGGTTCATTTCTTGATCAATCAACCAAGTATTCGCTCATTCTGAATCATCAAAATGAAGTGCACCAGCCACCAAGGTAACATTTGATGCACTAATGGCAATGTTCTCTCAGTGGCTTATAACTGACACCGTTTTGAAATTAAACTTGTAGAGTTGTGGTACCTAGAACTGGAGATGTTAAAGAAACCCCATTATGGTCTTTCATACTTGGTCCCTGCTAGCAGTAACGACACAAAGGTCAAATACAAAGAGAATATCAAGAAAGCTGGTTGTTTTTCTCTCCTATCGTTATGGGTGAGGACAGCAAATGCTTTTATGGCTCCCAGCTCGAAGCCTAAACATTTTACCATCTTATTGGAATTTATATTGCATTATCAGCCCTAAACATCTGATGTATGTGGGCTTAAAGGCTTTCATATTATAAGTGATAATTACTCAACCAGGTATATCTAAAAGAGATGCTTGAATCTTGATCCTTCCCCAGTATAATTCTCATTCAACCCCTCCCTTGGCTATGACTTCTTGATACATATTCTTTTGGATTATAAACTTCCCCTCAGGGCCTCAATTCTTTCAATATTCTACAAGTGTGCATATTCCACCTTCTTCCGGAATTTGAAAAGAACTGAACAAAGAACTTGGAAAAAGATACCAAGAAATTGCTTACATGTTAATGCGGAACACAAAAACTGGAAAGTCAAAATTATAAAATTCAGGTATATCATAGCTATACAGAAACTCGGACCTATTTCGTGCGTCTTATTGAATGCCAACACGTGCAAACTTCGAGGGACAAAATATTGCCCCATGTCTAGGAGAAACCCCCATGACTAAAGAAACCAGTCTAGCTTAATATGAAGACCACCAATCGCACCGATCTTAATAATCTAACGAGATCAAGTATTGAAAGGACGATCCATGGAGTAAAAACTACATACCCACAAATCAAAATGGTCAAATAAATATACCAACATCATCCAAGCACCAGGAATTTAGCATCAAAAACCTAAGAAATGGGAGATAACAATTGAGAACCTGAAAACGCAAAAGGAAGAAAAGTACCGATAAAGTTCCTCAAAGCTGAGACCGCTGGCGTTGTGATTGTAAATCTCGTGAATGGCGTGCTCCAGGAGCTTCCACGTCTTCTCTGCATATTTGGGATCCATCTCCACCCTGTGTTTGAAGGGCTCGATCTTGAAAGTCTTTTTCTTTGGAGCACTCATGCTGCCCCCCGCCGAATCGCAACCCCGAAATCGACCAAGATAGGGGAAAGAACCCAAAAGCCTGGTGAAAACGAGGACGCAAAGCCGGGATATTGATTGAAAAAAAAAAATTAATGGGGATCGACCAACTTGGTAAATCTAAGAAAATTTTGCCGCGAAACGATGAACAACGGGGGCTGATACACAGGGAGAAAGGGGGTTTGGGTTAAGCGACAGGGAGAAATTCAGGAAATACGCAAACAGGGAGTTCCTTTTCCCTTCAGAAACAATGCCTTCTTCCGCGTTCCTCCAATTATACTCCTCTTTCCCTGTGTGACGAAAATAACGGTGATCTTCCAATGTATTGTGAAATAGTTTTTAAAATCCCGTCCGATATATATATATATATATATATATATATATATATATATATATATATATATATATATATATATATATATATATAAACTTGGTAGATATATTGGCCGTTAAACCTCGTTTAGGCAGATTTCTTGGGATATAATGACATGATTCGATTCATCAAGAATCTTCCCTACCCTTACTCCCTTGTTGCCAATTTAGGGAAAAAATAAATGTCTAATCTCATAAAATCAAATCAATCAAAAATTTAAGTAGGCAAAACAAAAAGATGATTAAATGTGAACCGGTACATGGCATTCAAATCCAAAATAAATATTAAATACAAAATCTACTTGGAACAAAATGCAAACCGTCCGAAATAAAAACTTAATCCAAAAACATGTTGATGTAGCCCATGCTCTCACATGTCATAAACAATGCATTTCATCTCACTTTGCCTTGGAATATGCAGCTGATATCTTGTGATCATGAAGTATCTTCTACAATGTTTTCACTTAGCCGAGGACATTTAATATGAAGAACCTTAGGTTCTTTTGTTTATAATATAAGATTTAAAAGCCTCATGTTTTTGCTCAAAGGAACATGATATGATATGAATATTATTGCAAGTGGCAGAGTGTATCAAGTAAGATTCAGCCTTTTTATTGCAATCGCTCTTCATTCATGTGATTCGATGTTTCTTCAATATTTTCTTGGCTTTCAAGTCTTGCTGCAACAAAAGGAGAGATCGTGAAAATGTGTACTTTCATAGACTTATATGTATATATATATAAAAAATTAGTGAGAGAATAATGATTTTGTTTATCTAGAGTCGCTCTTCCATCGCATTTTTCTTCTTATTTTTCTCTTAATCACCTATCGTACATACGAAAACAAAGATAGAGTCACCATTCAAACAATGTTAAGTTTATTCCATATGTTTTGGGCGTTGAACGATATAGCAACGTTAATCACATACTGTTTTGGTGTATGCCCTTCTTCCTTGCAATTTGCATTATTATATGGACTTCAGACAAGTTGAACAACACAAGTTGTGTTATCTTGAAAAAAAGTTCATCAAAATGGAACTTGATTCCACAAACCAAAAGTAACAGCAAAATATATATATATATATATATATATATATATATATATATATATATATATATATATATATATATATATATATATATGAAATAAACATGTGGTCATTTTCACGACTCAGTATACTATTCTCCTAAACCATAAAAAGGTTTTAAAGTATGCTCTGATAACCCCGAAGTGGGGGCGCCAAGAAGGAAAAAAAAGATTAGATTTGCAGTACACATGTAACTAATTTAAGCCGTTTACGTAACATATTTTGGAGCCGAATCTTGTCCGAATCAATCGCGTCTGTGAAATCAGATCCATTTAACAAGTGATATGGAAGAGCACCAGATAAATTCAAATCTTTCCTTAACATCTTCAATATCTATTTCCCCAAACACACTGCCAAAAAAAAAAAAAGTATGTCATTCTCTCTCTGAGGATAAAATCACGACTGAGGACCATATCTGAAATGGAAGGCTGATTGATGAATGCATAGTTCTGATTAATATCATACTTCAAGTATACAATCACCTGTAATGAAAATAACAAAATAAAATAAATGATTTAAAAAACATTTTCCGGGGAGCAATATGAGAGCATCTAATATGATATTGGAAACAGCGCAAGCTCTTTGGAGAACACGAAAATCAACATAGCTTCAAGTTTCATAACTTAATTTTACTCCCGGGAACACTGAAATATTGTTGAAGTCTGATATTTTTTCTATGTGGAGACGGGAAGCACCTATAACTTCTTTAACTTGCTAGTTGGATTTGGATATATCCCTGGGATTAGTCGATGCAGATTAAATAGGTATAAAATAATTATAGTTTGAATATATTTCAACAAATCAGAGTGGCGCAGCGGAAGCGTGGTGGGCCCATAACCCACAGGTCCCAGGATCGAAACCTGGCTCTGATAGAATTCAGCGACAGCTTCCCTCAAAAATCTTTTTCTTTGGGAGGATTTTCAAAGAGAGAACGTTCAACACCATTGATCCTCCAGATCAACGGCCGATGTTTCACAGCATCATCCTAGGGTCTTGAAACTTCTTTCGGTTCCATTTTCATTTGCTTTTCTCTCTGCGAGACCATTCGACAAAATTGGATTTTTTTTTACTTTTCTTTAAACAGCGACAAATTTTCAGCACCGTTGATTTTACAGATCAATAGCCGAGATTTCAGAACTTCTTAAAGTCTCACGATATTCGCTTTTCCAACAAAATGAGCCGCTTGCCGTAATTTTATTGGCTGGCGCCAAATCGCAAGAGATCGACCGAGGAGAAGAAAAATCTGCTTCCCGCCCTAAATCGAAAGACGCGGGCGATCTTTTCCTCTTCCTTTCTGGTTTTCATGTCTTCATTTTTGGATTCGTAAATATAATAGAAAATAAAATCTCCGTATTTTTCGTGAACCTTGCCGCTGTTTCTCAATTCCTTCTGTAGTTTTTTGACCTCTGAAATTTACCTTGATTTGCTAATTAGAAACTATTAGAGCGTGTAATTGTTTTCATTAAAATGGATGCAAGTGAACGATTGACATGGCCTCGATGATTTATGTTGAGTTGCATTTATTAGAATGAATCCATGCTTTAATCAAATTTAAGATTGCATTACTCATTTAAACGTGAATTCATGCTTTAATTAGTTAATTTGGAATTAATTCATGTTTTGTGTGTGTCAGCGTCCTTGTTTTTAGGATTTTGCCGGAGTTTCCTTGTTTTTCTGGATGGTTAGAAACTAATGGAGTGCATAATTGTTGTTTGTTTTCCCTTTTGTTGCTCTTGCTAGTCTTGCCTCTTGAATGGTTGGTACGTCCGTGATGATGACGAGGAGTTTGCGTTTTCTCTGTTCGGGCTTTTAAGAAAAAATTTAGTCCAGTGTGAACATAGAAGTATTGAGTTGCTTTTTTCATTTCAGGGAAACTGATTGTGTTGAAAATGGAAGAAGGAAGAAACCAAGGTTTTCGAACGGAACGATCATTTACTCATTAGTTGGTTTGATTGGGAAAGGGAAAAAGGGTAAAGCGGATCCCCAAGTAACGACAGCCCATTTGGTTGATGTCAGGTTGAGTTTAAAGAAGCATTTTAAAGAGCAAGAATCTCTCTCTCTCTCTCTCTAGGCTGCTATAATTATGATCAGTAATGATGTCTGCCTTTGCTAAATGTGTTGTTGATCTGCTTATCTTTTAATTTTTACGGCAAGTTTCATTTTCTGGTGATCCTCCCAGGATGTAATGGGTTTTGAATACCTTGTGAATTCATCTGATCTCTTCTTAACAACACTGCTTTTATCAAGTTATTGTTCGAAGAAATTGGCCCTTTAGCGTCTGCTCTTCCCAAGCGTCCTTAGACTTCCCAAAGAGCATCGAAAAAACATGATTCATGTGCATGATTTCAGTGCATTTGCAAGACATTAGTGATTTTTGTTACTTTACGAGGCTCTGTTTTCATATGATTTTCGTTATAACAATTTTTGAGCTCATGGTATGCCCTTGTTCCTGAGTACTGCTAATCTTGAAATATATTTTCCTGAACATTCCGTTGGAGCTGTCAGACCTAGTATTCTTTATCTATGACAGTGGAACGTTATGATGTTTCTGTTAAACCTTGCTAGTGAACTTGCCATATTTTCTTCCGTCGTTTTAGGTTCGTATGAAAATCATTTGTTCGGCGGTTTTTTGCAGCATATTCGCGGTTCATCCTGCACGTATTTTTCTACTTCTTACCCTCAATTTGCTATTCTTCAGGTGTGGACTGCACTTCGATAAAGAAATTCGCTCACAATTGTGTCCTAAGTTCCATTTTTGAGCCGTTAATGGCTTTTGTTATGTCTTTGCTTTGCTTTGATCAACATCTGTGCATTTTTTTGTAGCAGGGAGCTTGAGCTGGATCACGACCTTTTAAGTCATGGTAAAGCATATAAAGAAAAACGAGGTGTATCAGAGGTTTTCTTTACTTTGTCGAGCCATGAACTTTTTCTTACAGAAACCACATCACATCAGACACATTGCAACTTTATCTTTGGAGCGCCTTGCTTTTGTCGTGGGTGACATTTTCCATGTTATCATTATATTAGTTTGACAATTTCTATGTGAAGGACATCTGTTCTTTTGACAGATGCTTTGAAAATCAAATCGGCATTTTATTGCTTAGACGTCTGGTCCAGTAGAGGGTTTAAATCTGAACAAGCTTTTTCTAAGACGTCTGGTCCAGTAGAGGGTTTAAATCTGGACAAGCTTTTTCTAAAATACGCAAGCAGGAAAAACGGATGGAGGTACGTCTTGTCTGCTTGTATAAACCTAGTTCGGTTGGATGCTTGGTGGAAGAAATTGCAGGAAGTATATGAATCTTTTTTACGGTCCTATGTATAGGCTTCTTTATAATAGTGACTGCATATTTTTGAAGTAATTTGGATGTCCAGTTTAATCGTAGAGGTCCTTAAGTTATGTTCTTCTGGTCTTACTGGTTAATATTTAGTTTAAATATTTGCTTGTACCAAATTTTATACCTGTAGGATTGTCACCACATTATTATTGAAGCTTGTAGAGAACCTTTTCATTACTATTGAAGTATGCCACATATGGTAACAAGTATTTATGGTTGTAGCATAGCTAGCTTGAACAATATACCGGGAGTACAAAAAAAAAATGATCTGTAATCATTCCAAAAGAAAATTATTAGGTAAGAAATGTTCTATGAAATCAAATAAAATGGCCACAAGGTCCAAAATGATTGATGAAGACTTTTGGTTTTCTGGAGCCTTGATTATGTCATTTAGTGATCTGACCATTCTGTCCATATTCGGTGCAAGCTAATTGATCAGTTATGCTGCCTTCAACGTACATATATATTGAACAGGATTTCTCTGCAGTGACCACATGGTCAGGCAGATGATATTCTTTAATGATATTTTTGGCCATGTTATTAGTAGGCTAGGCATCCATCTCATGGTTAACGAAATGAGTTATAGCTTGCTTAAAATGAAACAACTTCCATAGGGTCATGTTTACAACCCTTACCTGTAATAACATATCGATTGCGACTTTTTCATACCTTGAACCGTTACGGAATCTTCTCTTCTGTTGCATGGCCTGTTTTCATAATAAGTCAGTTAGATAACTATTGTGGAAAATGGTGAGATGGTCAATCAAGTTTCGCTAGCTTATATGGGCAGTGACATGCGAATTTGAATATCAGCAGTTAAATCATCTATGTTGATTATTTGAACATGGTACTCTTCATTGCCTATTTAGTAGCACAAGAATGTTTGTCTATAATTTGATTATTGAGAGAATCGATGATGATTGCTATTTTGTCCTGAACGATTTCAGCTTTTTAATGATTTCTGGACAAAAGAGGAATGGTCAAAATAAATAATATTTTCTCTCATTTAAGCTGAACTTGTGCAATCTTGCCTTCCTGCAGAAGTTCAGCACTTTTTCACATCTTAGTGCAAGGATATCTAGCAAATTTGCACGTTAAGGTTGTGGAGCACTTATTTTCTGGTCAACACATATAACCCAAATTTCTAGAGGAAGAAATTTCTTCTTCAACCTATTCCTGAATTTGTAATTTAGAATCCTTAGATTTCTCTTTTAACTATTTAGCGATGCTGACTTTGTTCAGACCTTAAGGGAATACATGTGCCTTTCTCCTTCTATGAGCAAGTTATGCATGTGGAGTTAATATATTGGCTTGATACACAAGAAGTGTAGGAAGGTCAAAACACTGCATCCTGGTACTGGATTAGGGTGCTCCTTAATGTGTTCATTTTTAGTAGTACGTTCTTGTGTCGCACAATTGCAAACATGCCAAATCCTGTTATGCCCATGCAACTCCTTCTTTAAAGAATATATATTGCTTGTGATGCCCCATACACGATACCATTTGTAAGCATCCATAGCTATGTGACATAAGGAACAACTTAATGATGGTAATTGTTGTGGAACATTGTTCCCTTCCCTTTTTCCTTAGATGGTACAGACAAATACTTGTTTGTTGTGTCAATTATGCACTAGGGCCCCATGGTCCATTATTGCTACTATTGTGCTGAGGGTGCTCTGGAACTTGTTTATGTTTTGAAATTCTTACACGCGAAGTTCTAAAACAGGTGGAGATTGTAGGACCTAAGGTGCATCAACAGTCACAAATTTCTAAAACAGGTGGAGATTGTAGGACCTAAGGTGCATCAACAGTCACAATTTCAAAAATATCATGGTTTGACAACTCTGCTTTTTTGTCTCTTCTTTATTCCGATGAATCTTCTCAGCATCGTCCCTAGGTTAGGGAGGCAACCTTTTGGTTCGAACTGTATTTCCGTGAGAACAATCAGATCTACAGTTGCCCGGTTCTTGCTATAATCTGGCAGATTCTGAGAGGACATACGCTGCCATGTGTGGACTCTTTTATGGTTCGTACTCGTGGATTTGCTTGTTAGATGTGGACTTTGAGTGGATATAACTATAGAAAATCACTTTCACTTGCCTGGTTGCCTTCGATAAACTATACATTAACACAAACCCTTTTGTTCATCTGTTAATAAGCTCCTCTATTTTTTTTCAAGGTTGAACTCGTTGTTCTTTAGTGAATGCTTTCCATCCAATGTTTCTGTAATGTTGTTGTTACAGGAGACTCCATGATTGTCCTGCAGGGACGCTTGCAATACCATATAACAATGAAAACATCAAGACTGAGGCTTGAATGGATTTTGTTTCATGCCCAGTGTCATTTCTTTTAGATGAAAGTGACCGAGTGCTTTTTCTACAATTGGCAGCACATCAATCGGGCTCGAAACTCCTTCATAGTGCAGAATTCTTCGAGTTTCAGAGGTTAAGCTCTTTGCTCAAGTTCATAGCACAGGTCAATTCTTTACCCAGCTATGCATTCATGCCCTAGAACAGCATATTTTCTTTAGCCTAAGGAACCCCTCGTTCTTGGCTGTCTCGTGACACAAGATGACGGGGGAGAACAGGACAAGTCATGTGCTCATGTCGACAAATTCTTAGGCCCCGTTTGTTTCAATCTCAAAAGATTTTCATGAGATTGAATTTTGATGTCAAAATACAATCATGCGAGGGGATCAGGACCGACCTTCTCCTTGAAAGCAGCTGCTAGGAAAACCATTACTCGTTGAAGCTGAGATCCACCTATTTCCTTCCTTGCGTTGTTTGCTGTAGTTTGGCCCAGAAAAATTGTTATTTTCTTCCCTACTTCGACAGGAAAATCCACCAAACACCCGACCCGATTCTAGGTCCATTTAGATGATCTCGTTATAGAAAACAGGGTCTGACTACAGAAAATCAAATGGAATCCCGGCCTCGTTAGGCCAGAAATGGGATCCTCCATCTGATTGTGGCCCGACCCGTGGGCATTCCCTGTTCCACACCACCAGCGAAGGGAATATGAGAAGAAAACCCATGAGAAGAAGTTCTGGTTGCTTGGGGGCCTCTCTAAAATGTAATTCCGTGAATCGTTTTTTGTGCTGCTGCAAACGAGTTGAAGCGCAATAAAGCTCATCATATTTAAAGAAATGTGACATAAGCAGTTCAAAGAAACGCCACGTAGAGATTTAACAGTAACTGCCATATATGCGGCTAACAAAGAAATTCTATAAAATCGTTTTTTCAAATAAATTATCAAATTATTAGAAAGTGCCATTTTGCCCTCTAAAAACTACCTGAAAATATACTTTAACTTTGTTAGCACATCTAGCTTCCCTTTGAATAACTTCCCAGAAATAATGAACAAAAGGAATTTCACAACAATGTTGTGAAAGTTAATAGCAAGATAATTAATTGAGATATAAATTAATCATAGGAAAATAATAAAGTTGAAATTTGTCTTTATTGAAGGTATTCTCTTCTGACATATTAACCTGATTTTACGTTAATGAAATCCTTCGGCTAGCTGATGGAAAATTATTTTCTACTATGGTGTAAAATTTACATGTGCTTACAACACGCGGTTGAACTTTTATGTCGACGTGGACCCACCTAGTCGGTTAGCCTGACTTTAATGGAGAAAATTCTCGTGACGTCAGCCCTAAGGGTTTGGTAATCTGAAGGGGAGAGTTGGGTCGAGGACGAAAGCCCTAACCTAGAGTGGTGGTGGCGGTGGTGGTCGGAGAATCTCACTTGGTGTGGTGACGTGGGAGAGCAGAGGAAAACTCGTGGTGGGTGGCAGTGAAAGCCCAGCTGGGTCCCACAGGAGGTAGAAGGAAACCTTTTCTTTGCTCTCCTTTCCAAAATGACGTTCTTCCCCGGCCCCCTCGAATTCGGGGCCAGCCGCGTGGGTCCCGCTCATCTTGATTCTAGTACCGAATCGGCACCCGCTCTCACCTCTTGTTAGTCCTGTTACCCAGAACCGGTCGAGTCGAACTGATCCTTGACCCGTCCATGCCATGACCTCTTCTCTCCCCTCGTTAGCAGGACCTACCGCAGTCACAACGTGGCTTTAAAATTTTCTAAGGGGTTTAAAATTAAGTTACTACGTATTGGTGTGCTATTCAGAGGTGCGCTTTCCTGCTTATTGAGATATGATCTAATTTTGATTGGGCGTGGATTTGAATCTGGAGTGCACAAAATTTAGTGCAAGCGTTCATTAAATCCAGTAACTACACGTGTTTGGTCTTTGATTAAATAGGTTGCCTGTTTTTAGACGCAAGCAGTACACGAGTACAAATTCCACTATAGCTGGATCTTTCCTTCTCAAACTTTTTTTGACTAATTGAGTTTGAAATGGAGTTGGTAATGAAAAAACAATTTGGTCCATTGGAAGCGAATAATTGCTTGGTTGGTTATGGTTTACCGAGTGTGAAATAGATACTAAGAAAAGGAAATTCTACCATGATCTGGAGTGAGATTCAAAGTGAATTTCTGAGACCAAAAGAAAAGGTACAAAGGTGGTAAAAAGTAAAATCAATGACGAAATTCAGTCCAATACATGGGTCATCTGGATCTGGACCTAGACCTTCACGTACGTCCATAAAATATAAGGGCCTAATCAAGGGTCCAGTTTGAGCCATGGGCTAGGTAGCCTAAGGGTGTCCAGGTTTTAATCATTTAGTTGCGTGAGATTGATTTAGTCCTCTAAGGTTGCCTTGGGTCCATGATGTGATAGTTCCAATTGGGTCCACATGCATGAGAGCTTGCCTGGTACTTGAGCTGGTTGATAAGCGGGAGACAGTTCCCATGTGAGCCCCATTATCAGTTAGGCACTGTGGTCGAGTTCCGTTTGGTTCCCGGAAAAGTTTCAGCTCAATCCAGCCACAACCCGATTTTGGGTGGGCTGGGTCCGACCCACAAAAGAAGGTGGCGCGGTCGGACGACCAGCCAGCCAGAGGGTGGTGCGGTTTGGGCCGTGGTGGATTACGCTCCGTAGCTGTTTTGGAGTTTGTGGGTGTATTGGGTGTTCAACGGGCAGGATCCAAATTCCGGATCCAGACATGTGACTCTCAGTCTTGTTAGAGAGACAAGCTCCACTGTGTTTCAGCCATCGAGGGACGTCAACCCTGAGTTTCTCCAGTACTTGGCACATGCTGAACCTGAGAAGTCCTTTTTTAGTGGTAAAATGAGAAAATAAGACATGAAAAAGGAGAAGCAGGGCCTAGTTGGCTGCTGGTAAAGGATTAACATGCTCATATTTTATCACAACTGCTGCCAAGAGCGGAGGGAAAGGGGGCAGATAGGGGCCTTGGCCCTCACCGTCACTTACATTTTAAAAATGTTAAAAATTTATACATAAATTTAAAAAGTTTTGGTTTAATATATATATATATAATATATATATATATATATATATATATATATATATATATATATATATATATATATATATATATATGTGAGTGTGTGTAGAATTTTTGAAATTTCTATGTCGCTCCTGTTAAAATTTTAAAACTATAGTTTGATTCATATGAGAAAAAATTCCTAGCTCTGCCCCTTACTGCTGCATTCTTTGAGTTCAACCTTGCCGACCTTTGATCTTCAGAAGAATGATTTCTGGCGTGGGTATTTACAGCTTGCTCGTTGAAAAGAGGCGTAGGCAAAGGAAGAAATAACTAGTTTTGTGTTTGAAAATCTAATTTTAAAAGGGAAAAAAGAAATTTCAAAAGAAGCTAGTTTTTGATAGGAAGAGAGGAAATGAAAGAAAAGAATAGTGCATCTCTCATCATCCTATATATATATATATATACGGCACCCCCCTTCCCTGGTGCAAAAACCGAGTTCTGCCTGCACATCTTTAGGAGGACGGGTGACACCCACTAACAGGCGGTGGCAAGGGGGAGGAATCCCCCTCCCCTCATCATGTAAGAAGTAAAAGAAAAAGAAAATGATAGCCATGGTGGATAACCCTAATGACTCCAGAAACCCAAGGTGAATGGTTCTAATGACTCTAAATACAGAGAGTGCATATATATATATATATATATATATATATATATATATATATATATATATATATATATATATATATATATATATATATATATATATATATATATATATATATATATATATATATGTTTGTGTGTTTTTGCCAAGCGCTCGGCTGCTCGAGCCGTCAGGCAGATGGTTTAATATTTTAATATTAAAAACACAAACTACAGACAGCATCTTCGGGCGATTTGCAAACTTTTTAAGGGTGGGGGAGGTGTGAGCCTCGTCCCGTCACCGTCGTCCCCTGCCAGACCGCTAAAAGATTTCGCACTTACAAATTATATATATATATATATATATATGCTGAAGTTTTATTGTAAACAAACTTAAGTTATTTGCTTTTCTTCTCCTTTATACGATGAAGAAGAACAGGATATTTAGAGAATTCCTTTGTTATGTATTCCTGTTGTCTAAATAAGCTTTTTACAATAGTACTATTATTATTATTATTATTTTTTTACTTTCATTCCATCCATCCAAATGAAAGCCCCAAAGAGCACCAAACTGTTACGTATATCACCATGTTGATGCCTTCGTTTATGTGCGATTCTGGTCACTCTTTTGGATAACAAGAACTAGTGAATTCTGCTTCCTATTGGTTTCTTCTTCAAGGGTTATGTGAAAATGGATGGGGACAAGTCACTTAGCTGTACCAATCGAACATGTCAGTAACTTCTTACTCTTTAAATGATTTTTTGGATGGTCCTTAAAAGGGTTGGTGCAACAAACAGGGCAAAGGAAAGTAGGTGACTAGTCTTTATTTTAAATATTTGGATGTCAACTTTTTTTTATTGTAAAAGAAAAATCACCGATGCATAAATTGAAGCATGGTAGAGAGTGGCATTCCAAGACACCAAAAGAGACCTTCTATCATAGAGCGACAAAGTGTTGGGTAGAAACTTCGACTCTTTTTTAAATGATAGAATAAAATGCTCTTCTTATTCACCCATAATTATTTTTTGTGGCACATTAATTTGTCAAGCCAGTCTAATAATCTTCTCTGCATCCTTTCAACTTTTCATGTCTGGCCAGAGAAGCCGCCGTCCAAATTTACATAAGGCCCAAAGCAGACGCGTAAAAATTCTTATCCACTCGTTAAATTCAATTGCTTATCTAATTGGTTGCATTGGTTTTCCTAACTAATTTCTTGATTGGTCAAGAACAGTTCATGTCCCTTCCTCCTCCATAGATGGAAAATGAAATGCTAGCTTAATGCCATCAAGCCAAACACTCAGCTTCCTGTCCTCCGAGAAACAGTTGGGTATGTTCTTTTTCCTCCTACTTCCAGCCAGAAAGACTCATTGGAGGACATGATGTTGACATTTGATATTGATAGCCAAAATAAATCAAATGAATATGAAAAAGAAAAGATAAAGGAGGGAAAAAAAAAAGAAGAAAAATGACTCACTGCCAACTTTATCTCACTGAAAGGACCCAAATGGCCTTGTGAGAAAAGGAGAGGGACAGTTGAGCATGGGCTGTGGTAGACCAACCAACCGAAGCTCTGACCGGGTCAGGTTATGAAAAAAAAAAAAAAAAATCAACACCCAAAAGGCATTTCATGTTTAGACCTCAGGCTTGGTCAAACTGAACCAGGACCAAATGATCATAGTTGGCTGAGGTCCGAGCTGTCTCGAGTCTAGACGTCTGACAGAGACTAACTAAGCCTTGCTTGTTTAGCCCAGAGGTCAACTGAGCTATGTCTCACTTGGCTTAACCTACTTCTATGTAAGCTCAGAGGAGAATCTTGCCTATCGTAGGTGAGGTGGAGTCTTGGGACTACTGGCAAAGCTGTTAGAGAACTTCTTCTCGCAACTTAATGGCGTTAGTGCTTTTGGCTTGACCTTTTTACTAAGCGAAGCACACTCGCTTCACTTTGGCTTAAAGGGCTGTAGGCAAAATCAAGCAGAAAACTCTGCCCAGGCCTCGCCAGGTCAGGATTCAGATCAAACCTGGCTAGCCTGTGAGACCAGAGTATGGAGAAGGCCAGAATTTCTGTAGTTTTTTTCCAGTTTTGTGTGTTCAGGTTGGGCAGATCCACATGCCAATAGATACTCAAACTTTGAAAAAAAATCTGAAATTGGATCATTTTCAAGAACTTGTAATCCAACCAGAGCCTTTTGTTGCATGTTAAAAGTGAAAAACAGAAGGGGCTAGAATGCAGACAGGTTGGTTTCAGTTTGGGGCCTCCAGAGGCGAGTCCAATTGGGGAATGGGTCCAGCAAGGCTGTGCCACATTAGGCCAGATTTGGTTGTACCTGACAAAGTACTGTATCTGACCTGTTGATGTTCTTACATCATTTACACAAGGACCTGGATTTGGTTGGACACAGTTGTACCCAATTGGATCTGTGCCAGATCCAGGACCCAAATTTCGAATCTGGTCCAAACAGACCCTGCTCTGCACAAGATTTTTTCTAGTGCAATTGAATTACCTTATTCAAAAGGCTAGGGTGCTAGGTGCCTAGCCTCCTCCTGAATCTGTGGGATCCTAAGCCAAGTTTGTACCTAGGAAAGAGATGGCTTAATTAGGGAACCTTTTAATTGCTTTAGATCTGAGATCCGAGATTTGAATACATCAGACTTTGGACTCTTTTCTTTCTTCTTTTCCCTTTTCCCCCTCTTTTTCCAGATTTCAGCATCCTCGTTTTATGGATCTCGGGTTTGGCTTCCTGCAAGTACGAGACATCAGATTCCACTTGGACCCAGATTATCCAAAGATATCGGGGCAACCAACCAATCCCGTATTGACCCGATGCGCTTTGGTACATGCCTCTGATCCAGCAACGCCCAGTCAGAGTATTTGCGTTGTCTGGTCGTTTTCTTCTCCTGCTTGTGATCCGAGTGCCGTCCCACCCGTTTCCACATACCAAACTCAGGAAAAACAGATCCACCAGAGCAGATCCGGTGGAAGATACCAGATCCAGATCCACCCGATGACCACCCAAAACTAGTTTGTTCAGATTTTCATGCTTTAGAACTGCGCAAATCTCCTGGACCCGAATCCAAGCCTGAACTCCAAAAAGATGTGGCACCATTGAACTGGAGAGCTTTATTTCTCCAGAATCCGGTCCGACCTGTTTACTGTTTGCCCTAACCAGGAGCCTAACCGTGGTTAAGTTTGTGGAGAAAAAGGGGAACAAGGAAAAGAGCAAAAAAAAAAAAGAAAGGAGGAATTGAAATGATTATATATGGGTGGGATCGGGTCCCACCTCATTGAGGTCACTCAGTTTTTTGACCCAAAAAAGGGGGGTCTCCCTGGCCACCACTGTCTTTATGAATTGAATGATAAAAAAGACCACCGCACGTGGAGTCTGAACCAAGGGACTCACCATTGTCCACTGCCCCCTCTTCTCTTCCTTTCTATTAACCACAAAAATTTCAATTTACATGTTTTATTTTTTCCCCCATTGTATAGACCAATACTGCCCATACATTTATATTATATCTATATAGATATATGTATAGTTGGATGTTTTTTCTTTTTTTTTTGAACATTTATTAGCCTCTTGGTTTTGGCCGCGTAATCTCCTCCTTTGTCCCCTCCAGTTCTATCATGCCAAATGAGTCCTGCCGCCCTGCTGGATAAGTTCTCCCATGGTGTTGTTCTTGTAAAACATAGTAATGAAAGTTTACAGTCTGAGGTAGTGTTTCTATTTTCTTCTGAACTTAAAAATATTAGTTATAGCCTATCACCTCCAGACAGATCGATAAAGTAGAGTTTCAACACGCAAGAGCACTTCAATAATTGAAAGGTTGAATGGTGCCTGTGATTGGGATGTAATGTAACAAACATCAGTTCGATCTGCATGGTAAGAAGGTTTAAGATCGCTTTTACGTTAAAGAAGGTCAACAGCTCAATATTTGGCGTGCATTTCATCTCATAAGAATGTCGTAGAAGTTTAACGAAAACAATGTGGAACTAGAGCACTTAGTTTGAGTCAATTGGTATGGCATCAAGTGATGATACGGCAAGTGCTATAGTATCTGCTCTGGCCAATCATGTGACGCCATGTGTGCGATAAGTAAGGATGCGACCGTGACATGGTAGTCTAGAGCACCTACGTAGATCACTTAGCCGATGACGAGATCCATTCTTTGTAGGTCAGTTTCATCAAGAGGTGCAAAGATGAGAACTGCAAGAAACCTTTTTTGGACTTACATCCGTGGAGCCTACAAAGAGGTGCGAAAAAGCCCAGTATGGACCAAGGCTGGCTCAAGCCCACCAGGAATACGAACAATACGTAAGCCAGACCCACCTAGCTAGAATGAACCAACATGTTAGATCGGCCCGCAACAACTGGACCGATGCGGTGCCTGTAGATAGTACGAAACCGGGCCAAGCTTGAGCCCGGCGTGGACCCAACTGGGTCGAGCCCACCATGGAAGGTCGAGGGCAGAAGTTATCACTTTTCAGTCTGAGCATCATCTGCATGAACAATAATATGTGTTCCCTTGAAACCAATCACTACGGGCAATCTAGTAATTTCCTATCTAGAAAAAGAACCCTTTTTTTGATTGAAATTACAAAAAGAAGAAAAACAAAGGAAAAAAAAATATTTATTTTTTAAAAATTTTCTTCGCTTACAATTTCCTCACTATCATTTTTTCCTTGCTTAAAACTTTGCCTCCTCTCCCCTTATCCTTTTGTACACCCAAACGAACGCACGGACTCCCCACCGGAAAAGAAGATGAGACCGGAATTCTCCGACTTTTCGACACCGGGAAATGAAGGAATCAGGCGGCCGAACCTTCCCCTTCAACTGCTGCTGGAGAAGAAGGAGGAGGACACTTGCTCGACATCTAACGGCTGTTATCTCGGAAGGAGCATGGACGCTTCCCTGGCCTTGTCTTCTTCCACTACCTCTAACACTCCCGCTGGTACCAGCGCCACAGCCGCCGCTGCCACCACCACCATCACCAACAACTCGGCCGGAAGCTGGCAGGAAGGAAAGAAGCAGGCGCCGAAGAGGGCTTCGACGAAGGATCGGCACACGAAGGTCGACGGTCGGGGCCGCCGGATCCGGATGCCGGCATTGTGCGCAGCCAGGGTTTTCCAGCTGACGAGGGAATTGGGGCATAAGTCCGACGGGGAGACAATCGAGTGGCTCCTCAGGCAGGCGGAGCCGGCAGTAATCGCCGCCACCGGGACAGGCACCATCCCGGCCAACTTTGCAACCCTCAGCGCCTCCCTCCGCAGCTCCTCCGCCGCGAGTTTGGTGGCGCCCCTCAAGGCAGCAGCCTCCGCGGCCACTGCTGCGGCTGCCAGCCACCACTGGGACGACGTGCAACGTAGAATTCTACTCCCCAACGCGGGAGTCCAGACGGAGAATCCCTACCTCATCGGCTTCCGGCCGAACCATCCTCACCAGGTGTTGATATCCAAGCCAGAGTTGCACCACCAACAGTGGATGGACGCGGCTGATCCCGAGTCCAGCACCAGCGACCGATCGAAGAAGCAGCGACCAGGCCCGTCTGAGTTCCAAATACCTCCGCCGGCGGCCGGAAACTTCTGGATGGTCACGAACTCAAACAATCAGGGGGGTTTGGGCCAAGCCCAAGCAGAGCCCATGTGGACCACCAGCATGCCGAGCGGGCTTCATTTCATGAACTTCCCCCTCGGTTCCTGCGGCACGACGATATCGCCGCATCTGCGGAGCATGTATGGCATGAGCGAGGGGCATTTAGACATGATCTCTGCTCTTAACATGCACAATAGCAGATCTCTAATGGCGGGCTCCAACGACTCGTTGGCGGCACCGGAGTCGATGCCGGTGTCGGCGCCGGCCAGAAGGGATCATCAACAAGGGCAGGATGAGGGCCATGACCAGTAGTTGGTGGAATGAGGCCCTGTTAATGACAGTGGGGGCCCTGGCATTGGCACTAGCTAACATATTGCATGTGTTCTTGAACAGGCTTTAGATGAACATGCAGCCAGCTTCAACTCGGTCCTCACATGGAGGGGAGTATCAGTATCAGTTGTGTGTCTCATCTGCAAAAAACAGCATCTTAATCAAGATTTGGGGTTTCTTGTTTCAAATACCAATACAAGTGATTGAAGGTTTCTTTGGTGTTAGGGTTTGCTGATCAGATGTGGGGTTTAGTTGGTTTTGGGTAGGGTTTATATGGAATTCATTGATGATTAAAGAAAGAAAAAGCTTGCCTAATTTTTATGGAAAAAGAAGAATATTGCAAGACACCTTTTTTTTGTTTATTATTTTTTTACACAAGTCTGAGTTTGGGTTTGTGGTTACTTAAAAATGCTCAATGATTGTATTCCCTATTGACATAAGCTTCTCAAATTCCCCACTTTAGAGGCTGATCATTTTCTCTTCTTGGGCATCCTCTTTTTCAGTCTTTCCTTTTCCCTTTCCATTCTGTCATTAATCTGCCTAGCTAGGTAATAGGCCTCTGGCTGGAATCATTTCATCTGCCTTGACTTGTATGACTTCATTGATGAAACCTAGAAAAAAAATTGGATGGCAGAAGCAAAACATGCAGTTGACTCAAGTTTGGTGAAAATAAAGCTATATTCAATTTTTTTCCCATTGTGTTTATTTCGTCTTTAATTCGGCTCACTGCTTGGTCTGCTCAATTACAAACCTATCAACTTCTGCTTATGTCACTCTTTTTTTGTTTGCTTATGGACTGTTCTGCTCAACTTGGGCTTTCCGCTTTGGACCTTGGATGAAAAATTCTTGGATGAGCTTCATCTTAATATTTGTTGGATTCTCCAACTTGCAGTATTTTAATATTGTGCAGTATGGCAACTTTGAATCTGATATTCTCTATAGGTATAAAATCTTAGGTCACCTCATCTCACTGTGTCCATTCTTTTCACTCTTTAGACTCTAGGCTAGATTATTCAGTCACACAAATTAAGGGAAACCTTTGAATGATTTGACTAACTAAAAACAATTGATTAACCGAACTGTATTTCACGTATTCTATGTGTTTACGCGGAAGAAGTACACTAGCAGTCTGGCACTGACGAACTCAAAATTCAAAAGAAATATTATCCCCATGCAGCAGGACCCGATTGTATAGCGAAGAATTAACAGTGTTTATATTGGGACTGAATTTTGGGAAACAGGAACCAGCTAATGTACTTGAAAGGAAAAGGTCACATTCAACATTAACCCATCTGAAGTTGATTATTTATATGAAATGGAAATTGTATGTCTTTGAAGAGCACAGCTTGTCGGGTTTCTTCCTTCATCTAGTTTGTTGATGTATTCGTACAAATCATTTTTATTTCTGAAATATCTTTCTTGGTCTCTAAATCTGGATCCAGATTGCTTATATTTTATGCACATTGAAAGCGATAGAGTTGAGATAAGATGTAATATATAAACACAAGAAATGTCGATTCACCAACCGTTTTCCTGAATTTAAAATTGGCAAAGAACTCAGCCTGATCTTACATAATATCAACTTCTCACGCATCCTCATCAGTTCGATTACCATGAGTGCTATTCTTATGAACTGCAAACAACGCTGACATGCGCAATACTCGATTTGAATGATATACGGTAGAACCAACTAATCCCGACCCAAATCTCGTCCTCGAGGGTATGGGAAAGGAGGGGAGGCTGTCACTGGGAGGTGAGATTCCCTTCTGCTCTTCTGTGACTGCTCTTCTGCTCACATGAACTTGGTATCTTAGTTTGGAGTACAATTTGTTTGGATTGAAGTGATCCGGTTAATCTTAGTTTCTCCCGTGTACCGTAGTCATGTAAATTTTAAAGCCAATGTACTCCTAGGTTACTTTCTTAATAAAAAATATCTTTCTTCTCTAAGGTACTGTTCTTCTACAAGAGTTCCTGTCGGCCGAAGATTGTCATTATGCTATGCAGAAAAGGCGAGAAAAAAAAAAAGTAGTGTATACACACCTTTATTCCATCCTAAAATCAGTTTCTAGGAATTATTGAATAATTACAACAGGAAACACTGTATGGAGGCGCATAACAAGTGTGAGATTTTTTTGGCTTAATTCCATGATTCCCAGACATGATATGGCCCACTTCCAGCACTCAGTATCAAGATATAGCAAAGTTTGATTATGATTGATCTTCTCTTCTCTTGCTTTCCAACAGCCACATCATTTAACTACTAATCTTGGCGATTCCATTAGTGGTATATGTTCAGTTCTTGTGATTGACATGAGTTGTGTCTAGGCAGTAATAATAATAATAATAATAACAATAACAGTAATATATATATATATACATATATATATATATATATATAGCTTCTTTTGTGGAAGCCAAGAGAATTTTGGTGTGAACTATGAAATTGCAATGTTGTTAGGTTGGCTGGCAGGTGCATAGCTTATTGGTGCCTTTTCATCATGGCAGTTCCTAGAAGAGCTGGATTGACAAACATTTAACCAATCTGGATCCAACCAAAAATGGGTCCATATGTTCCCCAAAGGAAAATTCTCGGTTTTCGGTTTTGCTTAAAAAGAAAAAAAAAATCCTGCTAAAATTGTTTCTTTTTTATGGAAAATTATTGGAGAAATCTCAACTATATCCCTTTTTGAAGACATAAAACCATGTTAAATATAAACCATACTTAAATTTGGAATTAACAAGTTGGTTTTTGTTAGAAGATACACAGTGTATGCGTATATATATAATAGTTCTCACAATGATTCCACTCACCTGGCTAAGTGAGTAGGCTTGCAACTTCCAAGTTGAAAGAGATTAATTTAGATTTCAATGCCCATCGTGTGCACCTTGGCTTCAATGGAGGGAAGTATAACTTTCTTAATACGCAAGGGAAGGATTCATGAAATTCAGTTTGATTACGCTAGCTTGCTTTTCCTCTCTTTCAGATAATCCAAGCAAACCTTGATTATCTAAGAGTATAATGCAACTATGAGAATGAGGCGACATCCATACATGCCTAATAAAGCTTGTACATGAACTTGTGGCGCCCATTATTCTTGATTCAAAGCAGGCCTCCATTTCTTTCCTTTATTTAAGCATAATTTTCTTTTGTCTCTTTTCCTTCTCTTGCAATTATAACTCTTCATGAAGTTTTTGCTTTAGTTAGCATCCACAATGTTTGTGTAGGGAGAGAACCCTACACCTGCAGAACCCTTCCTTTTCTGGGTACTAATCAAACAGTGTGTAGACCCATCTCCAAATTAGGCATAAGAACCTTTACATTGTTCACAATCTGGTTTTTCCGGGATCGCTACGCCGGCGGCCGCCAGATCTGATTCGTATTATTACAACATGGATTTTATTCACTAATTCAACGTATGAATAACCCATAATCTACCATAAAAACAATGACATCAAGTGATTGGAGTGTGTTTTATCACCAGTGAAGTATGGCAAACTTCATGATCAAACGCAGTAGCTCTACAACTGAACTTCAAAGTTTGAATCCCTTGAATGGTAGCACCTCAATTCGTCTGGTAACTCAAGACCAAGTATATATGCTCTCCAAGAAATTCAGTTACAAAGCCTATAGAAGCACAGTTGCACATGATATGAAACATTGGTTATTAAATATCAGGATCCATATATATCTATACGATCCTGATATATAGATGAAAACGGAACGGTAAACTTAACTTTTTTTTCTTTAAATTTCAGTATATTAATGCAAGATTATCGGGGGTTCACTTTGATGAGCTAATTATATTCGATAACTATACAAATCAATTGTAAATTCCCTGGTTAATATGATTAAAAAGTTAATAAAGTGTTACATGTAAAATTATTCTTTAAATTGTCAACAAATTTATAATTAAAAATAACTGAAAATATAGCACATATAGAAAATGAATTAAGCTGATTGAATATTTTATATATCAGTCTAAATAATTATGTATATATATAATATGAGAAGCTGAAATTTTCTGCATTCGACTGCTTGTGTAGCATCTTAATAGCCAGAGAAATCCGGCAGCCTGTTTTGTATATAATACGGATGGAAATTTTTATTACGAAAATCAATATTGTTCTGCTACTTGGTCGAAATGTTGTTGGACAGCTTCTGACATGCAATAAATAAGCAACGGCAGTGTGAGGCATTGGAAGGACGAGCGTGACGTATAAACTGAGAAAGCTGAGTGACCTCAATCTTACTCCCACCTATGGGAGAGCCAAGCCGACGATAACTCGTCCCGTCCCTTTCACCATCTTCGCTGCATCAATAATTGTTCGCTGGTTCTCATCCCTTGATATTTTCAACAATAAAAAATTAATAAAACGCGCTGCAGTTTATATGCTATGTGCCGAATTCTCCTCCAAGATCGATCGGCTGGACAAGAAAAATTATATAAAGCGCATGGAACCATATATATCAAGTTAATTACTATAGTGTGGTTCTGTAAAGTGGTAATTCATTTTCTTACATATTGAGTACTTTTTACATATGTGAATTATATAATAACATTTGAACACTTAAAAACATTAACATCTATATATATATATATATATATATATATATGAGAAAATTATGAAGCTGGCCCTAATGCTCCCCAAGTAATCATGGACTAATTTAAAAAAGCATGGGTTAATGATGAGTGCTTTACATTTGATATATATATATATATATGAGATCTGATTATATAATAACATTTGAACACTTAAAAACATATATATATATATATATGAGAAAATTATGAAGCTGGCCCTAATGCTCCCCAAGTAATCATGGACTAATTTAAAAAAGCACGGGTTAATGATGAGTGCTTTACATTTGATATATATATATATATCACACGACCCACATTTGTTAGACTGAATGGAAATCTTATGGGTCATCGATTTAAAGGAAATGAATGGTGGAGTGTAAGTAGAAATAATATATATTTTCAAGATACGGGAATATCCATTGTAGAAGGAAAAAAATCAGTTTCCTTAATCAAGATCTCTTACCTTATTTTGGGGATATTTTCGTCTCATGAAAATATAGTTTGGTTTCAAACTAATCTCCACCATTGAATATTCTTACAATTGATGGTCCACACAATTCCCATCCAATGTAGTGTTATAGATATTGTTAGATAACAAAAAATTTAAATTTTATCAAAGCTGTCACAAGAGTTGGTTAATTACGATTAAGCCATGCATCAGGGCGGCCCAATAAGGAGCTGAGCCCGGGTTGGCCCGACACCCGAAATTCAAGCTCCAGCCCATTCTGACCATTCAAACTCGAGCCCGAGCTCAGTTCAATCAAACTAAAAATTATTTTTAATATAAAAATAATATATAAATGTATTCAATCATCGAAAAATATTATATATATATAAATTAATAAAAATATTAAAAAACATTATCGAGCCCACCCAGGGTTATCGGGCCTACCCTGCTTATCAAACCCAACCGGACTGGTCCGATAAAGAATCAGGCTGACCCGGTGCCCCTTTTTCAGGACCTGAGTCGGGACGGGTACTGGATATGCGGCGGTGGCACAGTCTAGTGTCCAACCTTACTTATGATGCAACAATACTTCGTGGTTACAACACATTAATATCCCTTGATGATATATAGAAGATATGTTCAACGTTCAATATTGATGATAAGTTATTAAGATTATGTCAAATATTGGCGGGTCTCCACCATGGGAATTGAAATGGAAGAGAGAGAGAGATAACAATAAAAAAAGTTGCTATACAGGAAATGTTTCTGATCAAACATTTCAAGGGAAAAAGAAGTCGATTCTTTTCGAGTGAAAATTTCCTCCTCACAAAAGATAGCTTGTGGAGGAAAGATGCCACTTGCTTGACTTGACTTCAGTTTACTTCATAGTTAAGATACTTGCATGGAACATGAAGGGCCACCAAACTAATTCATAACCAGGCTTCTTAGGCTACGTTCAATAGCTTCAGAAATGGGATTCGAGGCAGATTTTAAATCCACAACTTATACAAACAATGGATTTCTCAATCGGGAATATCAAATCTGTGTTACCTCGTGAAACCCATGGATTTGTGGTCCGAAGGGGGAAAAGGTCTGACCACAAATCCATGGTTTTAAAATCTGTGGTGCCCTCCGATCTCAATCTGTGGTCTGATTCTCATTTAAGAAAATCGACAAATAAACAAAGTTTCTAGTAATAAAGTTGTAATTTTCAAACATGGACCCAATCTTGTGCATTGAAACACAATTTGAAGCTAAGGCTGAAGAAACAAAAGCATATTAAAGATCATTAATTTAGTGTCGTTTCATTAGGCCTACATTGGAGCCTAATCAAAGGGGTTTTTAGCTAATTTATTTCTATATCTTTACGCGTTGAATATATTTTTTACAATTTAAAATCTGATTTGTCCTTATAAAAAATGTCAACATATTGTAAAAGTTGTTCTTGTATATACATATATTCAGACATACATACATGTACACATATATTTATGCGTACACTCACATGGCTTTACAAATTTTACCTACCCTTTGATGATATATAGAAGACATGTTCAACATAAAATATGGATGATAAATTATTAATATTATGTAAAAAGTTGGCTTGTCTCGACGATGTGAGTTGAAACGGAAGAAAGAGAGAAAAGAGAGAGAGTGTGTGTTTTATTTAACTAAACAAGTAAGAGAACAACTGTGAGATTTCTTTGCTTAGTAGTTAGTATTATGCTGGAATTGTTTTTGACCGAACATTTCAAAGGAAAAAAGGAAATCGGGACCTTTATAAGTGAAAGTTTCCTTCTCAGAAATGCTCTAGGAAAGAAGCCGCTTGCTTGACTTGACTTCAGCTTACTTAAAGAGTTAGATACTGAGAGAGGGAAGATGAAGGGCTGTGAGCAGGAGAAAGTAACTGTAGAATGATCCAACTAAGCAGGAGAAAGTAACTGTAGAATGATCCAACTATCTTACTTATGAGTTAAGATACTGAGAGAGGGAAGATGAAGGGCTGTGAGCAGGAGAAAGTAACTGTAGAATGATCCAACTATCTTACTTATGAGTTAAGATACTGAGAGAGGGAAGATGAAGGGCTGTGAGCAGGAGAAAGCAACTGTAGAATGATCCAACTATCTTACTTGAGAGTTAAGATACTGAGAGAGGGAATATGAAGGGCTATGAGCAGGAGAAAGTAACTGTAGAATGATCAAACTATATTTTCAAGCGTTTGATGGCACTCAGCTCTTGGGAAGTTGCTTGATGTGGAAGCAAGCATAGTGAAGGAGCCCTGGTATGTATTGCTTGATGGGGATGATATATTGCTGTAGCTAATGTTCATTCGTATTACTCTAGTAGTGTTCCTTGTTAATGAGTACTAAATTTATAATTTGCTGGAATTGTATAATGCATAATGGACAATTTTATTTCTTCCAACTATAATTTAACTGACATCTATTGTTAAGTTGAAGTTTATTTCTAAAGAGTACTTCAAAAACTTGGTTTTTATCATTCAAACTCTTATGGGTAAATAAATACATATTGTATGTATATATATATATACACATATTTCATAAGTTTTCTCAATCTAAAAAGATTTTTTCGTATTTTTTGTCACGATATATGACAAAATATAAAAAGTTTTTTTGTTGAAACTGAACCGGTGTTTATCTCGCTTCCAAATTTTAACATCAAACATTTTCTTTCCCTGCATGTAAGCACATAAATTGAAGTTTGGCAAGATATGGAGTGAGTCACTCTTCCCAAGCTCGGCGGCTTCTTGGGAAGGCGGAGCCCAAAATGGACCCAGCTGTTGCCATCTCAGCCTCTTCCTTGTTGGGAACAAGAAAGTGGGACCCAGTAATGCTTTGCTCGGGCTCTGAAGTGGGACCCGCTTCTGCCAACTCAGCTTCCTACAATCCCCATTTATTTGGAATCCGTTGACCCGTTCACCGACGTAGGGTCTTTCCCTCCATTCCTTCCCTCCAGATAGAGGAACTCGAAAGAAGCCCTGACTGGGGCGCATGCGAGCGCGATGGTGAGGGCGAGGGGTCCCGTGTTCCACGGAAAGGCAGCCGCCGCCGTTGTTTGGCTATCCTCTGCGGCCCTCTTCTTCGTAATGCTCAGAGTTGCTCTCAACAATTCCTCCCGATCGACCCGCGGAGGTAATGCCTTCTCCTTCCGGCCGTTCTCGACAGGCAGATTCCGGATCCCTTGATCTTTTCGAGCTCCTGTATTTTATTTACCTCCCAAATCGACCGAATTCCGTTTCCTTTTGGCATGTTTTTTTTTTTTATTATTATGCGATTTCGTTGTGGAATGTGCGGGCGTTCTTCGACAACCACAGTCGCATGCGGCTTCTGTTGTGAATTCTTCTCTGTTTTCGCTTTGGTTTGAGATGTTTGTTGCTCGAAGAGGAAGCTTTCGAACGCCGTTCCTCCTCCAAGTCCTCTCTGTACCTATCCCTTTAGTTTCCTCCCAGATGCGTTTCTTCTTCACTTACGCAACAGGTTTACGATTTCAACACCATTGATCAGGATCACTTGAAAGATTATTAGGCCTAGCAAGTTTCTTCAGACTTCTGCAACCTGCTGCGCAACCTGCCAATAAACTCTTAATTCATCTTGAACTGTCGTTCTTCGACTATCCGCCAGGGTGATCTCCGCACTTCTCACCTTCATCAGGAGAATTTATTACCTGCCTTCCTCTACCCAATATGACAATATCTAGTAGAGCTTCCGTCGCTAGCTTCCCATGGGATTAATCCTTGACAAACTGTCTACTCCAGACGATGCACTTCCAAAACCAAGACTCTTTAGCACTTTCCTTTTGTCCGTCTAAAGGCTGTGCCTTCTATGTTCCAAGGTACTGTGCCTGAGGAGTTTGGCCCCATGCTCCTTCCTGGGTCATTACCCTTAAGATAGAAAAGTAATGTAGTTGCAGTTCTGCACAAGCAGTGGCTTGAATCCAGTCTATCCTTCATCAATCTCTTGGCGTAATGATTTCCATGATGTCAAGTTTTCTCCTTTGCTCAAACTCTCATTCCCCTGTAAGGGTTCAGCACCTAGGTAGTTGAGATTCTGCACAAGCAGTGACTTGAATCCAGCCCTCCATCATCAATCTCCTGACATAATGACTTCCACGAGATCAAGTTTTTCCTTCGCCCAAACTCTGGTCCCCCTGTAGGAGTTCAGTGCCGCCTACTTCATGCAGAAAATGAACTTAAAGGGCAGCTTGAAGATCACACTCCAAAAACTAACAATCTAGTGCAGAATGTATCTGATCAACTACGTTACATGGGTATGGGTATAGATGCGGGTACACACACGAGTGTTGACCGATTTCAAAAAGCTTGGGTATGGAGATACAATTGAGTGTGTGTATAAAAAATGTCATTTGCATAATTTGTATATTTGTATAAATAGTGCGTTCTTATGAAAAACAAACAATAGCATTATTTGTGTAATTTGCATGGTAGCAAGAAAATGCTGATAATGCAAACACAACAAACACAATCATATTCGTGCAAAAAGCAAACTGAGCAATTAGTGAGAGAAACTGAAACAGAAAGAGATGGAGAGGCAAAGAAAAAAAGGGACACAGGGAGAGAGAAAAGTGAAAGAGAGAGGCGGAGAGGCAAAGAGAGAAAGAGAGTGGCAGAGAGATAGAGGAAAAAAGGTAGAGAGACAGAGAAAAAGAGAAGAAAGAATAGATAGCCTATGCACATATGTCACATGGGTATGAATACGGGTGCTATTATGGTACAGGTATAGACTCCTTTTAAAAGACTTGGCAACACGGGTCATCTATATATATATATATATATATATATAAGGTACATATGTATATATGTACATATACAGTATGATTTTAAGCAAATAAGCACATAAATTCATTTTCTACATTTATAAAATATATATTATTGAACCAAAAATGCTGAAATAGACCAAAAACATATAAAAATACAAAAAATATACCAAAAAATTATAAAAAATAAAGTATGCAGTCTCCCATGCCAGCACCACTGTCATCATACTTCTACCTTTAATAAGTGTATGTGTTACATAACTGTGCATACGTTTTGTTGGAGAGAGGAGAATCATATGAGAACACTGAGATGCACAAATGTTACATAACTAGGCATACCTTCAGCTTTGTGCATCTCGGATGATTCTCCTATCTCCAATTCTCCATCAATAGGTATGCCTAGTTATGTAGCACACAGGAATTGAACTAGAGACACACCCCTCAGCCAACCAGCTACTCTATGCTCCTTGAAGCTACTCGGTTGAAACTTCAAAACTGAACGTACAGTGTCAGACTAAATGAGTAAAAAAAAAAAAATTCATTACAAATCATGAAAATTTTACTGTCCTGCAGAGTTCTACATGAAAAACTCCAGTAAGAAATAGTTCAAAATCAGAAATATGTGGTGAAACTATTAGAGCATTCACAAACGGAATTGTCGTAATCTGAGAGAGAGAGTCTTTTTTCTTATTGATCCCGTAACCCTAATCTCAGGTTAAAAGAGATTAGGGTAAAGACTACATATTTACAATTTCAGTCCACCAAAATATTAGAAAACAATAAGTAGTCCCTAGTACACTTTCTAATATTACAAAAAGCCTCAAATTGACTCTAAAAAGAACTTTAACACTCC